>CM042693.1:238484239-238684239 GCA_023614405.1 Avena insularis | reverse complement strand
GTTAATTAGTTAGTGTTTAGAGATTTTAGTTAGTTAGTTTATTAGATATTTTAGTTAGTTAGTGTATTTTAGTTAGTGTTTGGAGATTTTTGTTAGTGTAATTTAGTTTAGAGATTTTACTATGTGGAAAATATATGTATTTAGTGTTTATGTTTAGGATTAATTTAGTATAGAAATTTTAGTTATGTTTAATTTAGTTTATTTTAGTTGATACTATTTACTCTCGTCATGTTTAATTAAGTGTATAGGTTTAATTTAGTGTTTAGGATTATGCCGCGTCCTCATAGTCGACTTGGCGGGAACGACGGAGGACTACTAGGCTCCATCACCGGGTATCCACGAGACTAGGCTCTGCCGGGATGGCACTAGGAGGTGCTACCGGCCAGGAGGCGTATTTTGGTGAGGAATCAGGGTCTCGTCGTCGACCCAGATCTTGTTTGGTGGTGTTCGCGCTATCCAGGCGCGGTGCAGAGGGAGCCGGCCCCCGAAGAGGTGGTATCTCATAGTGTCACGGAGGAGGACGAGCACGTCCGTCGTTGCATGTATGCGTTGGACGTCTGTAACACCCTAAAATATTAATGAGGATCATTCTCTAATTAATCATGATTAGTGTTAACACAATCTTTTATTAATTAAATTCAAATCTTAATGCTTGTGTGTATGAATGATTGCAATGCCATGTTTGATTGTTGGAAATGATGAGAAATGGTTTATAGATCAAAACCACATCAACTAAGTCACTACCAAATCAAATCAAATCAAAACAAATAAAATGAAAATATGAAGCATAAGACCTAATGCTCATTTCTGCCAAAGTTAACCATTAGCTCACTTTGAGCATATCTAGCAACTAATCTCAAACCGAAACTTTCCCATTCTTTTCTCCCCTTGCTAGATCTAGTGACACTGAACCCAATGGAACTTACCAACCTTGCAGAAACTTTTTCAAATCTATTTGAGAGGCAATTCAAATTTGAATCTATCTCGTATGACAAGATAGC
Organism: Avena insularis; assembly: GCA_023614405.1. NCBI lineage: Eukaryota > Viridiplantae > Streptophyta > Magnoliopsida > Poales > Poaceae > Avena > Avena insularis. The sequence continues at coordinate 238,683,238 of CM042693.1, read as the reverse complement.
CAATTTTGAAAAACCCCTCAAACCAACACCACTTGGCACACCATTGCACCCAGAGACTACCAAGAATAGTACCAGATCACTCACCAAAAATCATTGAATTTGGAGATGATTTAGTTCATGCGGCCATTTGATCGAACACTTGGTGATCACAGTACAACTCCGAACTATCTACTGTTTGTGATCAATCAATTTATCATCCATTGTACCCCAAATCTTTACCCTAGCTCACCCACGATCACCCCCAGTACCCAGCCGTGCAATTGATCCACTCTTCTTCACTGCCTTGATAAATGCCAGTGGTACCCGAGCTCACAGTGTCACTCGGACATGGACATCACGCCACAGGTCGCGCCTCACTCGCTCGCGATGTCTAGATAGTAGCCATGACCTCACCGACCCTCTCTGACCACCCTCGACAAACGGCGAGACGCGGAGACCCTATAACGGCCACACGCATTTAAGGCACGGACATGCCGAGAGCATGACGGAGCGCCGCATTCGCCTCGCGCACACACGCCGGGACTCGACCTCTCCTCCCGTACTCGTGAGCGCGACGTCACCAGCCACTGCCCAGACATGCCCATTGGCCGCCGTGCGACCCCTTGACCATCGTACTCGCTAATGAACACCGTCGTAGCCGCACAGAACGCCAATGTAGCCTCACCAACTGAGACCGCCCCTTGTCAAGCCACCACTCGCATGACGATCTCCACACCGAACAACATCGACCCATGCCCTTCTCCATGCCTATCTCGACCTGTAGCAACATCGTCGACGAGCCCTGACCATGCCGCACTGCCTCACCCTCGAGGGTATAAATAGAGACCACCCCCAGCCTCAATCTTCACACCGTTCTACTTCTCTCTCACTTAGAAACACCCCTGACCTGTTCCCGGAGCAAGGCGAGCACCCTGTCGCTGAAATTTGATCGGAGTCTGCCGCCGCCGTGAGGGAAAGGCACCGTCGAATGGAGCCACCCCAGGAGCTTCCGTGACCACCATTCGACTCGCCGTCGTTGACAAGCTCATTCGCCCGCACCGCTGACCCTAGCTGGAGCCCTGGTAAGCCCACAACCACCCTCGCCGTGCCGTTAGGTTGGAATCTCGCTGGAGCACCGCAACGTAGACGAGGAACCTAGACCATGGATCATGTTGTAATCGTAGGGATGATATTGATCGATACCTCTTCGCGTTAGATGACTCGCTGACGTCTGGGACTAGCCTGAGTGAGCCTGCTGCGTGCGCACTATGCAGTTGGGCCGACCCAGTAACGTTTCCCGCGCGAGACCAGTAATTCAAACCTAGTCTTTTTATTTTTATTCAAAAACCTTCTCAGTAGTGAACTTTAAAAATCAATTCATAGAGATTCACTGCACCAAATTGAATGAATCCAATTTGTTTTGAAAGTAGATAAAAATCTCTAATCACTCTCGTTGGATTCAAACAGTTTGAAACTATGGCTCACCCTCAGTAAAAATAACAAGGCAGTAGCTTTTGCAACTTTAAACATTTTTCTAAAATCAACCATGACTGATTTTGAGTTGATTCCAACTCTCAAAAATCATATTTGATAAGACCTTTTTGAATATGTAAAAATCTACATACTTATATACAGTAGTCCTGGACCAAAACTAAAAGAATGACTTTCTAGTCATTCTTAGCCACTTAAATATTATTAAATAATAGTGTTAAACTTTATAAATTAGGCCAACCAATCTAAATCACATTCCCAAGTATTAGAGTATGTGGTGATGACATGTGTCAACATGGTCCCATATTTTTAAATTGGAGAATATTAAATCCTAAGCAACTTTTCAATGAGTATAAATTACTTTCCTAAAAATAAGTTAAATAAAATCTTATCACCCTTTCTTGTAATGATAGAGATTATGCTAGATCATCTAGTGTGACCCTTGTGTGATAGATAGAAGTAGTTAAGTATTGTTTGGTGATTGTGTACCTCGTATTTATTTATAGACACTAGTACCAATCCGGGCTATGATAAGGAGGAATTCTACGAAGACGAGGAAGAGAACTTTGACCACCTTACCAATCAAGGAAAGCTAAGATAAACCATGCAAGTCCCACTTGCAAGCCTTTGTGATACCCCTTTTTACTATACCAAATCCTAGTTTTACATGCAAGCTTTACTTTAACAAAGTTGTTCAGTAGTTAATTAATTGGATGATTAGTACAGATGAGGAAAGTTTCATCAAGAGCTTGGAGCTTGAGGAAGATAGATAAACCAGCTTAGTACCCTACAACTAGTGACCCATATCCACCATCGATAAATGCTAGTGCTAAACTAAACTTGATCACTCGATGGGAACAAATGATTATGAAAACCTTGGAATGATGAGTCATTCTATTGAAATGCTTTGACATGTGTTATGGACACAATGACTTGAATATGATGGTGAATGAAGGATGTGACTTGACTTCGATAAAAACTGATAGTTGGGTTAGGATTTGATACCATTCCAACGTTTACCGTACAGCCATCATACCTAAATTTGGGTAGGGCTTGACTGGAATTTTATATGTCTTAGTATGGGTTCCCTCGTGGAACGAGGTGAGCTGAGGCTACCTTGTGAATCTGGTGTCCACCTATGCAGTGCACAAGATGACAGACGGTCATGGTAGGGAGGCCAAACTCATAGGGGAGGTTCCTATACTAGGTTGTGTAACTGAAAATTTAGGATTGATTATCCGCATACTAAGTATGATGGTTCAGGATTGTTCCTGACGGATGTATCGAATGTTGTGGTGAAAGTGTATCACCTCTGTAGAGTGTCAAACTATTCAAATAGCCGCGTCTGTGGTTATGGACAGTTGGAGGGCCATAATGTTCCGTTGTTAGATGTTTTCCAAAATGACTAGTGACTTGAAAGATGACCTTGACTTGACCCCACATGTTGTGGAGATGCAGTTAGATTCCCACCTAAGTAACCTAGACAATTAAAGATAGACTTTTATTAGTAGACACTGGCTGAAATAAAATTGGCTTGTGGCAAACAAACCTAGAGCCTAAGATTCCTATTAGATGGCCTTTTGCTCTAGTGAAAGTTTGCGATTACTTCGAAGTACTCATGGCTTTGTCCCTTGCTATTCCCATGGCCAGACTATGAAGGAGACTACGAGGAAGAAGGACAACAGGACGCTTATGATAACTAGGATCATCTCCCATCGTCATCATTGCCTGTGACGTTCAAGATGGAGCCCCGATCACGCTACTTTTATTATATTCCGCTTCATTGATTGTAATCAGACTTGATCATGAGATCAACTATTTGTAAGGCTATTATGGTTTGTAATGGATGATGAACTATGATACCAATTTGTTATGTCTCGCAAAACTGGTAATCCTGGGATAGCGATGTATGGCATAACAGACATCTAGGATTAAAAATCCGGGTGTTGACAACGTCAGGGTCTCCGATACCTTGCAGGTTCTTTAGGCACCTCCCCTGAGATATTCTCCTATGATGGTTCCTACCTTTGGGTGTACACCTCTGGCGTCCCAGGAGTCAAGGGTCGACGTCTTGGTTGAGATAGATGTGTAATAGGGATATACTATCTTTTATTATTGTTGTATTAACTGGATGATTCGGGATGTAGTATTTTTTAATTGGTAATTTATCTTTCTTAAGTTAAGCTAAATTTATTTTTATCCTTCTGTTGTTGCATTAAGAAAAAAGGTTTTATCTTTCTTCTGTTTTATATAGTGAAGGTATGGACGGTATGACCCTGAAACAGGGGACATTATTGCAAACAAAGCCAGTGTTGCACCGAAGGATGCATTTATTAAAGTGATAGAAGAGGCTCGAGAGGGAAAGTTTGTTCCATACAGAGAGAACGATGAGCTGACAAAGGCACTCGGGAATCCTGAAAAGGTGGGATGAACACGAGGATATTGGACCATCTTTTCCAAGGAAGATTGGGTTTCCCCAGGACATTGACACTTATAGAAGCCAATCAAGAAAAACGAACCGACAGAAGGCGGAGGAGGCAGTGCGGTTGGAGGCGGTTAAAAAAAGGAACGAGGAATTTCAAGCCATGTTCAAGCTACCGCAAGAGTAGTTTAATGAACTTAGAGTACTAGGCCGACAGAAAGATCCTGCATTTGACAGCACGGTGGGACCATCTTAGCAGAGAAGCAGCATGGCTTCCACGGACGTACAAGCTAATAATGTACTGTTGATCAAGAATAATGCACGAGTGACAGATGATACGGCCGGTGCAATGATGGTTCGCTACAACATGGATGAAGTCAAGGCAAGGACTGCTTGTGAGCTACATGTGACACTGAAGAACATTTCCATGAAGGTGGCGCTCGACTTTGCTTTACCTTGTCCACCGGAAGCGACATATCATGGATGTCAGATTCCAGCTGGCTATGCTTGTGTCGGTGTGGATGAAGTTGAGCCGACATTTTGATCACTCGAGCTTGACATCCCTATAGGTGAAGGGGAGAAAACACTAGGAGAAAGTGGAGAGTGGGATAATTCTTTGGAAAAAGGAGCACATCGTGTTTCCAGGCTGGGTGCCAAGGCCATATTCTCCTACGAAAAGCAATCCATCACCTCCGAGGCCACCATCTCCTCCGAGAAGCAATCCATCACCTCTGACACCACCTTCTCCTCTAGAAAGCAATAGTCCACCCCTCCTCGAGAGGGAATGCAGCGCGAGTACATCTCCATCTTTGGCACCTCCGCCTCCGCCTTCGGCGCCCACTAAGTCAAAGGGAAAAAATCGGAAGAATAGCACCGCTTTGTCAAGGGATAACCGACGTGCAAAATGACAAGAGCCCCTACCAAGAGTACAACAGCCTCTTCCCAAGTTAGCTTACCACCGGACTGATGAGGAAAGCATGCTGATCTCCCAAGCCCAAGTGAAGGCCCATTTTGCACCAAAACAACCCGATCCAAAGTTGAAAGTTGATCAGAAAGTCTAGAAGAACTTCAAGGAATTCCTTGCATAACCACCCCAACATGTGCTACATAGGAAAGAGGACTATACACGCTGTTTTACAAAGAAAATGAAAGAGAAGACATCAAGCAGTAGTGCAAGCGGGAGAAGTTGAAGAGAAGTTTCCTAGCTCGGCAAACAGGCAAAACAATCGATCCCCCCCGCTCAAGGTGTTACCCCAGCCTGCTCAAGATGCAATAAATATGGAAGAGGCTATTAAATTAGCCAAGGAATGTCAAATGACTATCGAGGAAATTCTAGGTGGCGGAGAAATCGCTAAGGCAACAATAGAACGGAAATATGTCTACGGGGAGCCTTTGGTCACCAAAGAGGCATTCGAGCATCTGCTAACACAAATATGACTTTTGCATGCCTGGTACTTTAAAGTCACAAAGGAAGATCTACAATATCTCTTAGTGAAAGTTGGAAATGAGTACTTCCGTCCAGATGACATGATCTCTACTAAACTTTGTGAATTATTTCAGTTACTCAACCAAGAAGCCCTCGACAAGTCCATCACCAGCTGCTATTGTCTGTAAGTAATTAAGTCTCTAGCTCAGATCGTTCCATTTATTGCCTGTAATTATCCTCACTATATCCTTTTGTGTATGCTAATATGCAGAATGAAGATTCAGGAATGTAGAATAAAGAGAATCTATTCCATTGGGTACGTTGACCAGAAGATAGTTAGTGGACATACGCTATTCGAAGCCCGAGGAAATAGAGCTTAACTTGCTAATGTTTTTGAAGGAGCAATATTACACTATGCAAATACTATTTCCTTAGAACTACGGGTGAGAGTCTTACTATCTTGTATACATTCACTTTTTATTTACTCAATGTTAAGTGTAACTGATGAGTATATAAACATGTACAACTTCCACTGGATTCTTATAAACATTGACGTTGACCATGCAAGAGTTGAAATCTCGGACTCATTAAATAAAGTCATGGAAGAGTACCATAGCATGCCTAATATGCTCCAAAGGTAATTTCAATCACTACAGCATCATGCTTATGTGTCTCTTTCGTTCATTCTCTAAGATGTCAAGTAATTAATAACTGATTCATTCATTTATTTTTTACCAGACAGGGTTTGGAAAAGGTTCACGAAGGAGGTTAAGGGTGAATGGCGCAAGGAGAGAGGATGATAAATCCCTAGATTGGTTTGGTGTTAAATGTTGTGGAAGCCGCACAACCATTTATATAGAGCGGCTCAGAAATCCTGTACAGGACACGGTGTGGGCCAAGCCCACGTCGTGCATGTTCGGGTATTTTACATATAGCCCACGATCCGGGAGCGACCTGAAACCACTAACTCTTGACATGTTTGTCTAACCGCACATATTTTTCTGAGCAGTAAAATAAAGCTCGGCTCGACGAGATTCCCGCAACCCACAACCCGTAGCACGCGCGCGTCGTGACGTGATGAGGCGAGCGTGTGTGCGAGCGGCTTCGTCGGAGGAGGAGCGCGTGTGTATGTCCCTTATTATCACTCACTTACAAAGTGATGCTACACTCCACCTTATAAGGTCGTGCAACTCTCCTTCAACTTCCCATGTGGGACTAAACTTTAGCTCCCACTACTCTTGCCACACACATGTGAGATGCCACCAACTTTGGTAAAATCTCATATGGTCTTTGAGATTTAGGGAAAATCTGAAATCTCACATGGGTCTAATGATTTAGCCCATTATTTATAACAGTTGACCTTTGTGTGGTGGATCAATACGGGACATCCTCGTCGAGCATCCAGTTTTATACGTGCACGGCGCCTCCATTTGCGATGCAACACCTTCCTTCGGGGGAGACGCGGATGGTCGTGCCGTCCCCTGGCGAGTGACCGTAGAACAACTCGTTGAGGAGGTGCGGCGAGCGTGGTAGTGTCTGCCTCAAACCCTTGCAGGAAGGTTCCAGTGTTTAGAGGAAAAACAATGTCGATGTACTCTATCATGGGAGAGAAAATCAGCTATCCTTTTCTCCTTCTAGGCAACGGTAGGGTATATGATTAGATTGAGAAAAGGCGTTTCACATGGCGGAAAGCAAGTAAAGCCACTTTCTAGATGTGATAGGAAAATTGGGGAAGGAAAAACACAAACTGTTTGGGTGTATAGTGGGCATGGATCTCGGAGCCTGGATGAATGGACAAATAGGTCTTGTACCCATGTGTACAAGTAAAAAATCCATTCTCTTAAACCCTATTAAATCATAATAAAAGAATTATAACTCCTATTAAGGTGAATCCAATTCCTACTGGTTCGTATTAATGTCCTCTACCCATTACACCCTAGATATAATGTTAATCTGTCAATTACGACAGAAGTTGCAATAGAACTATTAAAACCCATATATTAGCAATCGAGAAATAATAATAAATACCCTATTGCATTAAATAGTATTTTGCATGCATCATCTGATCTAGTAATGTTTAGAGAACAAATTACAACCATTTTGACATATTAAATTGGGATGCATGCATTTATGCATTTGTTTATGATTATATGGTTGTTTATATTGTATGCAATTGTTTTATTGATAGATTGCGGGGAGTGCAATGTCTGTGATAACAACGAGTGTTTGAAACACTCCAACAACTATCAAGGAAAGTAGATGCTATTTTGTTCATTATATTGTCCTAGTATTTTCTATGTACGTGTAGTGTATTGTGTAGATGCATGTGTAGGAAACTACTATCGCTATGCTATGTCCTATATACCTTGGTAGGAGTTCCTTGTAGTTGAACCACTGTATGTGTAGATGTGCTTAGTTATGTTGTGTTAGACGAGGGCTGGGCTACGTCATATGATAGTTGTTGTTGAAAGTGTTGTTTTGAGAAAACTAAAACAACTTAATTAATGATATTGAGATTTTTTGGTGGTATCAATGCGGAAAGGCACCCATGTATCTATAGAATATGATTGACTTTTTTATTTGGTAGATGACGTGTATAGCCATGTGCCAATAATGAAATGGGCAGTTGGCTGTACTTAGTAGGTGGTGGCGACACGAACCCACATAGTCAGAGATGTAGAATTTTGGTAGGTTGGTACAGTGCGTCTCGGATTTGAGGAGCTACTTCCTAAATTGTCTCGTCTTGGTCTTCTCCCTACCATAACACAATATGAGTGTGATGGTACAAGATGGGTTGGCCAGGTCACTTGGGTAAATTGTACAAACCCCTACAGGGTGTTTCTAATCTAATTAAGTACTGAGCCGTGTCCTGGGTTATGGACAAATTAAGTTCCTAAATATCGAGGTTATGTCACATATTATCGCTCATACCAATATCTTAAATTACGTAATATTGATGGGTTAACTTAATTGAGATCTTTTCAAATAAAATCTAATTTTTTTTATGAAAGTAGGACAAAAGAGTTTATGCTCACAAAATAGCCAAACTTCCACCTAGCCAAATAAGAATGTAGTTTCTAGGTGTATTCTCTCTGTACTTACACCTATTGGCCATACATTAAATGCATTGACCATTCGTGGCTGCAACATTTTATGTTGCACCTTATTATCATTTTGAGTGACCGATTAGGTCGCGGTACTCCACTCGACATTTGTTCGTGTGTGGCGCAATTGAAGATGTTTCCTATTATATATTTTGTCTTCCATTTTCTATTTAACTATTTGGAGCTAGCCATCACGCTAAGAATTATGTAATAATTGAATAAGTTTCATTATTTTTGATGCACGGATATTGAGTTGTTATTCATCTATGTTCTCTGTAATCTAATGAACCGATATAGAGATTGGCATGTTGCATAAAAGCTCAGTCTTTTCAGGCCATAGTGTCAGAGATGGTATCAGATCATGTGTGTTGACTATAGGATCGTGACCTAGGATTGTATTAGGAATTATTTAAACACCTTCGATTCTTTCTCATGTTTTTCTATCTAGTATCTTCTTATCACTTTTAATTCTCATATTCTTATCTTTTCAACTTGTAGATGAACACCATCAACGAGTCTGTCAGGAAGGGACCACTCACTAGTATAAATGAGGCCTTTGGTGTAGACAATTAGTCCCGGTTCTTCCATAAATCGGGACTAATTCTCTAGTCCCAACGGCTAAAAACAGCCACAGGGCCTTGAAGCCACGAGTCTTGGTTCGAATGGGGCCTTTAGTCCCGGTTCGTGTAATAAACCAGGACTAAAGGGTATGGCGTATGGACATTAGTCTCGATTTGTTACACGAACTAGGACTAAAAATGGACTATTAGTCCTGGTTCATGTAAAAAACCAGGACTAATGTCCCTACTATATCTTCTTCCTTCCCTGCCCGAGCCATTTCAAGATCACGTTGGTGTCTCTCTCTGTTTTCTTCCCTCAAGCTCGAGTTCATGCCCATTTTTTCTCAAGATTTGTTAAGATTTTTCAGCTCCACATCTATCCAAGGGTTCTAAAAGGTTAGCAACTTCATCTTTTTTATCTTTCATTGCTTGTTTAGCTCATTTCATGCTCTAGAAATGGAGTGATTTGTGGGTTTCTTAGTTTGGTAGTAATTTTTGCAATAAATAAAATGTGATAGATGTGGATTCTATATATCTGGTATTAATGTAATAAAATCCAAGCTAAATATATTTTTCAATATGGATTCTATCTATATCTAATTTGGCACATATAGCTAGTTTCGAAATTCATTTGATCAATAGAAGCCCAGAGATATACATAAGTGCATCATCTTAGTTTGGAACATAGTCTCGGAATTTATTTGATTCACATATGCATCATGCCACCGTCCAGCAACAAAATGTCCTTCTTCTTCTAACTGTCTTTTGCAAACTCACAAATTGTAATAAAAATAGGGTTAATTCACAAAAGCCATTGTAACAAAAAAATAAAATTGTAAAGATCAAGTATTATAGGGCCTCATACTTATAATTGACACAAAAATCACAGGGATGGAGTGAGTGAGCCTAGTAGGATGCCCAATATAGGTCCTTGTGCATATCACAAGGGTCGCTCATACCACCCCCAGGATCACATCCGAAATAAAGGCACACATATATAGTTGCGCCCTAGCATTTTAATCATCGGCTATTGCAATAAGGAAGAACCAAAAACATAAACATGCTGGGGAGCTAAGAAATTTCACATATTAGGGAGTGCCTCTATATGGAGAGCTCCTCGAATATGTCTAAGGACGGGATCCTAAGACATCTTCGAGAAGCTCCGCCGTAGTGGTGTCGCTTCTCTCGCACACCATCTCTTGTAGTTTATAACTTTGCTAGCTAGATCAATATGCTGGTGGAACTAACAAATTTCACATATTAGGGAGTGCCCCTATGGCGAGCTCCTCGGAGATGCCTGAGGACGGGGTCCTAAGACATCTTCGAGAAGCTCCGCCGTAGTGGTGTCCTCGCTCTCGCACACGATCTTCCTTGCAGTTGATATTTCACAAGGAAGCCCATTTATAGATTAAGCAGCACAACATAGTGTCGACACTCACGACATAATGTCGACACTCACCCCTGTCATAGTGTCTCTACCCACCCAAGTAGTGTCGCCACTCACTGGCATAGTGTCGGCACTCACGACATAATGTCGTCACCCACTTTTAGTCCCGGTTGGAGACACCATCCGGGACTAAACAAGCTCACGCCAGCCCCAGCCTGCCGCAACCCCTTTACTCTCGGTTCGTGTGTCCAACCGGGACTAAATATGGAGTAGAAAGTTTTTAAATCAATGCATAGTTGTTTGATGTAAGCTCTATGCTTATATTTTTAGACTGATACTAATCTTAGCATCGTGATTCTATATGATGTACTTATATAATGCAGATGAGCCGGCAATGGATGTACGCTGACCGAATCTCTGGCGAGTTCATTAAAGACATGTGTTTTTTTCTCGTTGTGGCCGAGGAAAACAAATGGTTTTATGTGTTGTCCATGTGGTGATTGTCGGAATCAGAAGGAATACTCTTCCTCAAGGGTCCTTCACGGCCATCTTTTACGGTCTGGTTTCATGTCTGGCTACATTTGTTGGACCAAGCACGGAGAAAGAGGGGTTATGATCGAAGACAACGAAGAATAATATAAGTATGTCAACTATCCTATGGTACTACTGTTGGGAATACGCCCTAGAGGCAATCATGTATGATGAGATTTCCCATTGTATTCATAAAGATATTAAGTTGTCCTTGTATAAACATCTAATGTGTATCATCGAATATGTGATTCGGTTGTGGAACTATACATTCATGTTTTTTGTACTAAATATCCTTGGTCATTGAGGTTGTGCTGGACACACAACTTAGACCAATGTGGAAGTTGGCTTGATGACTCGGTTCCACTTGTCATGGGCATGGAGATGCTATCCAACTTACACAGATTCGTCTAAAGAGTTTAGCGAGTCGGATTGACCCATATTGAGGTACAATGAACAAGTTTTCATTTGTATATCTCAATCAATGTAATCCTTAGACCTGACGTTATTGCATAGTCCGAGTTGACGATCATCGACTTAGGTTTGTCAAATGCTGATCCATAACTGGGTAGTTATAAAGGCAGAGTTCGGGTCGACTGAGAATCAAGCTACGTGATGTGAATAACCAAGATGGGATTTTTCCCCTCCACTTGGAGAGTTATTCTCTAGGCCCTCTCGGATGATATGATTCGGAAAGCATGGCCATGCATGACTTGGTTAAGTGTTAACCGAGGCGATCAACTAAGAGTTAGTTGGGTGAATCACTTATCTTAGATCGAGAAGAGAGTCGGACTATTTAAGGGATGACAATTATTCGCCTATAGTCTGACAATGTATATCGTGAGGCAAAAGGGACTCGGACGCAAGTCACATTGGAAAGGCAAGTCGTCATGACTCTTTGGTACTTGCGAGTCGGCACGTTCTACTAGGAGCCGCTATCGACTGATCGATTGAGAGTCAGACTCTAATCGTTTCCAAGTAGCCATGAGCCTACGGAGTCACACACTTAAGAGCGGGAGCCAGTTTGGATTGGATCTGAACTGGAAATCTGGTTGGGTTGGACCCGATCCTGATTTGGACTGAGTCAGTGAGTCGGACTCACATGGACTAATATATATGGGCTTTAGTGAATGGGCCGCGCGAGCAGAGCCCACGTTCACTCCATATATATAGTGGAGCACCGTAACCCAGAAAGGTTAATCGTTGTTCGGTTAGGTCATTCCATGTGTTGGAAACCCTAGTTCCATAGCAGTCCTGTCGTCGTATCGAACCTAGCAGTTCGCCGCTGGTGCTCCTCCTTGTACATGTGGATACCAGCAGAGGTTCTATACGATCAGCACCAGGACGATCGGATCATAAGGACTGCACTGCATCAACTGACGCGCTACATCCGTAATCCGCAACTGCGCGTCTAGTGGTAAACCTCGTGGCCTTCTACCTTAGCTGGATCTTGGGATCACCACATTAGATGGAAAAAGTTTTTGTTTTGTCTCTACGTGGCCCAACAACTACAATGGAAGACAATGATGAAAAAGAAGCAAAAGAACGTGCATCATATGAGCCAGAAGATGATCTTGGTCGGGCCACTGTTGATGTAAAGGGATAATGCGAAAGAAAAAGGGAGAGGTTGAAATTTGAGAAGATGTTAGAGGATCACAACAAATTGTTGTACCTGAATTGCGAAGATGGCTACAAAATCTAGGTAGCACACTAGAATTGCTGCAATGGAAGAGAGAGATCGGTGTGACTGACAAGGGATTTAAAAATTTGCTGAAAATAATGAAGAAGATGTTTCCAAAGGATAACAAACTGCTCAATAGTACATACGAAGCAAAGAAGGTTGTCGGCCTCTAGGATTAGAGGTACAGAAGATACATGCATACATTAATGACTGCATCCTCTACCACGATGAGGAGTACGGGAATTTGGATGCATGCCCGATATGTACTACATTGGGGTATAAGATACAAAGAGATGACCCTGGTGATGTTGAGGGTGAGCGCCCTAGGAAGAAGGTTCCTGCCAAGGTGATGTGGTATGCTCCTATACTACCACGGATGAAACATTTTTTCAGAAACGAAGAGCATGCTAAGTTGTTGCGATGGCAAAAATAAGACCATAAGAAAGACGAGATTTTGAGACACCCCGCTGATGGGTCGCAATGGAGAAAAATTGATAGAAACTACCCGGACTTTGATGGGTCTAAGTACAGATGGAATGAATCTTTTTGGGGAGAAGAGCTGTAGTCATAGCACCTGGCATGTGACTTTGTGTAACTATAACCTTACTCCTTGGTTGTGCATGAAGCAGAAGTACATTATGATGCCAGTGCTCATCCAAGGCTCGAAGCAACCCGGCAACAACATTGATGTGTACCTAAGTCCATTAGTTGAAGAACTTTTTAAAGCCGTGGCACGGACAAGGTGTGCGTGTGTGGGATGAGCACAAACATGAGGAATTTAACCTACGAGCATTGTTGTTCGTAACCATCAATGATCGTCTTGCTCTTTGTAACATTTTAGGATAGAAAAACAAGGGATACAATGCATGCACACACTGTTTAGGTGAGACTGAAAGTATTTATTTGGATAAGTAAGAAGAATGATTACCTAGGGAATTGTCATTTTATTCCGTCCACACATTTCCTAAGAAAGAAAGGTAAGCATTTCAATGGTGAAGCAGATCACCGGAGTAAGCCTATCCACCGTACTGGTGATGATGTATTTGATATGGTGAAGGATTTAAAGGTAATCTTTGGAAAGGGTCCCGACGGATAGTCTGTTCCGAAGGATGCTGGCAGACAAGCACCCATGTGGAAGAAGAAATTTATATTTTGGGAGATACCCTATTGGAAAGTCCTAGACGTCCGCTCTGCAATCGATATGATGCACCTGACATAGAATATTTGCGTGATACTGCTAGGATTCTTGGGAGTGTATGGGAAGAATAAAGATACACCAGAAGCACGACAGGACCAACAACATATGAAAGACTGAGACGACATGCATCCAGAGTTGTTTCAAGGTACTGCCAGCTACGCTCTTACCAAATAAGAGAAGGAAATATTTTTTGAATGCTTGAGTAGTATCAAGGTCCCGTTTGGCTTCTCGCCGAATATAATGGGAATAATAAATATGGCAGAGAAAAAAATTCCAGAACCTGAAGTCTTATGACGCAGTTTCTTCCGATTGCATTGAGGGGGCTTCTGTCAAAAAATGTTCTAGTACCCATTGTGAAGCTACGTGTGTTCCTCAATGCAATTTTTCAGAAGGTAATCGATCCAGAAATTCTACCAGGGTTACAGAAAGATGTGGTCCAGTGTCTTGTTAGCTTTGAGTTGGTGTTTCCACCATCCTTCTTCAACATTATGACGCACCTCCTAGTTCACCTAGTCAAAGAAATTACCATTCTCGGTCCTGTATTTCTACAAACTATGTTCCCCTTTGATAGATTCATGGGTATTAAAGAAATATGTCCATAATCATGCTACACCAAAAGGAAGTATCTCCAAAGGCTATGGAACAGAGGAGGTCATTGATTATTGTGTTGACTTTATTCCTGACCTTAGGCCGATCGGTGTTCCTAAATCACGACATGAGGGGAGACTGAGTGGAAAAGGAACACTAGGAAAGAAAGCAAAGATATGTATGGACGGGCATTCTTTCACTAAATCACTCTATACAGTTCTGCAAAGTTGCACCTTGGTGGCTCCGTATATCCAGGTACACAAGAATATTATACAGTCCAACTACCCGGGACAGTCTGACTCTTGGATTAGAGATGAACACATGAAGACTTTTGGCGGTTGGTTGTAGACACATATCATAAATGGCACCACTATTGGAGATCAGCTGTACTTGTTGGCCAGGTCTCCATCTTCAACTATATTACCTTTCCAAGGGTACGAGATAAATGGGAATATATTTTACACGCACGCTAAACATAAAAAGAGCACCAACCAAAACAGTGGTGTCCGATTTGATGCATCAGACAACAATGGTCATAAGGACACATATTATGGTGACATAGAGGACATATGGGAACTTGACTATGGTCCTTATTTTAAGGTCCCATTGTTTCAATGCAAATGGTTCAAGATGACAGGAGGCGGGGTAATGGTAGACCAGCAGAACAGAATGACAACGGTGGATCTCAACAATCTTGCATACTTAGACGAACCATTCGTCCTAGCCAATGATGTGGCTCAAGTTTTCTATGTGAAGGACATGTCTACTAGACGAAGAAAAAGGAAATATAAGAAAAATAATAAATATCATACGATGAGCCAAAGCGCCACATGGTTCTTTCAGGGAAAAGAAACATGGTGGGAGTTGAGGACAGGATGAACATGTCAGAAGATTACAACAAACTTCATGAAATTCCGCCATTCAAAGTGAAAACTGACCCAAGCATCCCGTTAAATAAGGAAGATTCTACATGGTAACGGACTAGAAGAAAAACAAACCACTAGATGTGGATGTTGGTGATGTAATAATGTATTAAACCTTCTTAGGAAGCTTTTTTGAATTAACCCTTTTTTTACAATTTGTGAGATTGTTGAAGGTATGTAGAAAAAATAACATTTGATCACTTGAGCGAACTCACAAGAATATAGCAAAATATTCACATTTCAGTCCCAGTTCAGAAGGGCATTTAGTCCTGGTTTCCGAACTGTGACTACGGATCGGGTCTAAAGGCCACCCTTTTAGTCTCGGTCCAGCCACAAACCGGGACTAACACTCAAGACATTTATTAATATTAAAAAAAACGGGATTACAGAATAAGGACTAAAGCCGCCCCCCTTTAGTCATAATCATGCCTAGTCCTATAGTACACAGCTTTAGGGTCATCTTCGTCATCGTCATGGTCATCGTCGTCGTGGTTAGGTGCACACGGCTAGATCCTCAGCCGAGCCATGGCATATACCGGGGGCACCTACCTCTCCGGCCTCGGATTCACGACGGGCGGGGGAGGGGGTTCCTAGATGATTATGTCGCTACCACCTCCCTTTTGTGGCTCTACGACGGGTGGAAGTCTGGGCACCGCAGATAAGGATGATCTCCCCCGGCGATGTAGCGCATCATGTTGACGATAGTAAGGTTCGCCCACCATAGACAGTGGTTGGCTTCGTTGTGGTTCAACGGGGGCGGGCCATCACCATTGTACCTGGTGAGCTCCCTTTCCTACCGGCTAGCGAAGAAGGCATTCCAGCTGTCGTAGTTGTCGGGATCCCACTAGGGATCCATCCGGTGCTCTGACGTGAGCTCGAGGTAGAAGTGGTTCATGATGGCCGACTATCGGGTGGAACCTTGAGGCACAGGAGGGACAGGAACCCCTCCAGCGTTTAGCATCCAGCCGGCGGGCAGCCGGTGTAACATCCCAATTTTAGCAACCCTGATTTAATGTCCAAAAGGCAAAAATCAGGGGGGGACAAAAACTTTTTCTTGCACTGTGTGATTACTTGCTTGCTTGTGCTCAGCGACTGCTTGTGTATTATTTGTGTGCTCCTCACCCCAACCCTAGTTTACAGAAAACTATTTTACTAAAGGAGATGTCTTGCCTCATCTTTCATATTCTCAAATGTTCTGGCTTTTCAAAACTTGAGCCAAGATGACTTTGACACAACCAATTACTTTACTAGTATCTACTTATAAAACTATGGAGACCTATATATATTATCTCCTTATGTTTTCAAGACAGAACCTTCAACTACCCATATCCCTAGATTTTTCCAAAACCTTTACTAAAACCTTTTTATCTCAATCTTGGTAGAGATACCAAGATGATACTTATCTTACTTCAAAGCAAAACCCCTTCCCACATACCCCTTCTTACCTCAATCTAGGCTTGGTGGTAACCCTAGTAGTAGTTAGATGAGTGATAAAATAAATTGCCTTGATCTGCTGGTTGATGAATTGCCTTGATCTGTTGTCTGATGATTGCCTTGATCTGCCGATTGCCTTGTTTGCTTAAGATCTAGAATGAGCTAGTCTAGTAGCTCATCCTCTAGGACCCAATACTTACTTGTAATCAACAATCTCAAGCTAATCTTCCACATATGAATCTATCCTAAGCCCCTACAGTTATCATCTCATCTCATGCTTATCTCAATCTAAGGACAATCCCTCTAGATGGTTTACAACTCAGTGGAGACCCCATCTAAAGCTTGAATCCCATCTACTTAGTTAATAACTCAACACCATCTCCTTGATCATGATTTTGGAACCTAGCATCCTCTCAAAATCATAAACACTTGCACTCTAGTCTAAAACCCTAAATCTGCCAAAATGGCTAAGTCTGAGTTTCTTATCCAGATGGAATTTTTGGAGCTCTACCTTTTACAACCTATGTGCATTATTGGGAATGCACCTGAACCATCTTGTAGTACCTCTTTAGTACTACCAAGGCCCACTCTTTCCCTTGTCTAATCCAATCTAATTCCCACCCATCCATGTTGGCTTTGTAGTCAAGATAATAATCTTTTCTGCAAATCTTATCATCTTACCTACTTTGGCAGAAGCTCACATCTACATTCCACCTCCCCTTGACCAAATATTTGCATGGTTGTTATCTACTAATCATGGTCTATCAATCCCCACTTCACTTGTTTCCAACGGAGCCTTGTGCTTCTTAAACCCACATGGTTTAGGAGGCTACCTGATGTATCTGCTATGGCGGCCTTATTTTCAACAAAGTTGGCCATCACTCCAAAACCACCTCAAATCCAACCAAGCCCAACCGTTGCTCCTTTGATCAACTACATAAACATGGTCTATCCATTCATATACCCATCGTACCAAGGAGCGCTCTGAGCTCCCTAATCCAACCCTATTTAGGTGGCATCAGAATAACTAAACCCTAGATCCTCTCCGAATCTCGTTTCCACCCTTTCCACCACTTTCCCCCAAAACAAAGATGAACCTTGATGCCTACCTCAAGTTTAAATCATATACCTTGTATATAAGTATCCCCAAATAATTCTCCCAATTATTTGCATTATTAAACTATTTTATTCCTTATCTTGCAAATTCCTTAAAACCCTTGTCTTCAAATGCAAGTTTGTTTTTCTCCAAATCACCTTGCCAACTTAGGGCACATTTGGTGCCTACTTAACTTATCCTATCTTCCCAACTCAAAAATAAATATTTGGGAAATCCTTTATTATTTCTTTTTGCCCTTTTCTTAAATGGCAGAAATAAGAAATAATTCCTTAAAAATACTTTTCCTTCTCAATAAATCCCAATAATATTCCCCAATATGTGTTATGGTATATAGGAACATATCACCTCAAAAACCATGCTTGTCCCATGTAAAATTATCAAATAAGCTTCTAGAAACTACTTCTGGACTTTTTGAATATTTGAGTTTAAGTGCACCTTTAATAATTAGAAAAATCCCAAGTAAACCTTGGAGGTGTACAATACCTATACATATCTACCATAACCATTTCCCCACCTAGCCATGTGCAAATTTCTCAACTCCCTTCACAAGAACCAAAATGATCAAGGTTGCAAAATCAATCAAACCTTGCCTCAAACAAAATCCAACCATCCCCCAAGCTTGTCTAGCACTTAACTCTAGTACTCAGCACTCCCCTGGTCGACACCACTGTAGCACTTCAGTGCCCCACCCCCTTTCCCCTTGTCTTTTATGCTTGTTCATGAGAGGGACAAAGGCCTTGTCTTTTCAAGCCAATTAAAAACCTTGCATCTGCTGCACCCCATCACTCCACCCTTCCTGCATGACCAGAGACCCCTCTCCATCACCCTGCTGCCCAATGGATCGCCCCACCCCTCTCTTGCTTTCCCCATGGGCATAGTTCACCCTAGACCACACCACCTTGGTTTATAACCCTCCACCCACCCTAGCTCCTCTCTCGCTGGCCTCATTTCTCCCCCCACACCCCCACCTATCCTCCCCAGAGCATCCTCCCTCGCTCCCCTGCTCTGCCTGGATCAAAGGAAAAAAGAAGAACAAGCTTCGGCCTCTACAAGAAATGGAGCAAGACTTCCTCCCTTTATCCCCTCTCCCCCTGCATGTCACTCTACTAGCATCCCCTTGACCCCCTCTTTCTAACCCCTCCTCTTTTTCCCACATGCAGGAGCTATAGAAGCCACTCCAGTGAGCTTCGACGAGCCCTGTCCCAGGCATCCCCACGTGAGCATCGCCTAGACGCGGAACCTACCGCTTCTGCCCTTCGTTCTACTCCCCGTGACGACCCGTGTACCCTCCATCACCTCCCAATCACCGGCGAGCCCCTGGTAAGCCCTCTGATCCCGCCAACCTCGAGCTAGGGTTTCGGACGCCGTCGGCCAGTCTCACCGAAGGAGACGACGGGGCACCATCGGATTGACTCTAATCCGGCGGCCCTCCTACCTCCTTACCCCTTCACCCTCTCCCTCACCTCCATGCGGGCCCAGGTAGGCCGCTGCTCTGTTGGGTCGTATATCCTTGGCGCAGCCCAGTAGCCAGCCGACCCCAGCTATTTTCCTCTTATTTCTTTTTCTAGTATATTACAGATCTGTAGGATGCAGTATGGTTTAATTGTAAACAAAAATGTAAAATATGAAAACAAATTTATATAGTATTTTTCCGAGGTGCTCAAGCCTCTTACCAATCATACAGGCCAAGTTTTGACTTAATTAGATGGTTAAAATAAATATGATAAATCTTCTATCAAGATCTATCCATATCACTAAATAATACCTCCACAAAGTTTACAAAACCAAATGGAGAAAATCCAATTGGTGATGAAAGGTACTAACAATACTTTTCCATTACCACAGGTCCTATAGTCATTTTCTTCCTGGTTCTCCCATAATAAAATTAACAACAAAAACATCTTTTGGACTTTAAGAATTTCCCTAGGTCAAACCAAATGAGCTTTTGACCTAAATCCAACTCCCAGTAAATCTATATCCCAATATGTACCAAAACCCAGGAGCCCCAGATTTATTGAGCTTTTATTGAACTATGGTGAATTGAACATTTCTGTGCATTATTTGATCACCAATAAATTCACCATTTGAGTTATGTGAATCCAAAAAGGGTATTTCCAATTTCTACAGAAAGTTATATTCAGTACCTAAGAAGTGTAATTGGAAGCACATCCAAATCTTCTATAGGTTTAATCTGGTGAAAAAGACTAATCCCATCCAGTGCTGTCCTTGGGAATTTATCAAGGGCATTCTTATAATTGTTCTAGGGTGAATCCAAGTCTCATAGAATCAGTCCACTAAATACTACCTAATCATCCAAGGAAATGATTTTTGGAGCTTTAGAAGTTGTCTGTTGAATTATTTCCTAAAACTAGGGTTGTATCCACTACAAAATCCATTATAAATCAAGGGAAATTGATAAAATAGTGAAACCACTTGTGTTGGCTTTATTTTATCAATACCTGTCTAATGGTATCACTTTTACACAATGGTATCATAAAGACCAAGTCCTTAGCCCAAATCCTCTCGTAGTTAGTTCCTCGACTTTAATTCCAAAGGGATTATGTTCCCCTAATGCCTCCTAATCGTCTCCCAATCCAATCGATCAAACCTCCAACATCCTACTGATGTCTAGCCTGTATTTATCCTTAGCTTGTTGTATGGTTTTATGCTTGTATATTTGTATTGATTGGTGTAATGTTTGTTTGCATGTATGATCGATAACGGCGATAGTTGCGATTCTGTGACGCCGAGAAGAAGGAAGCATCGGGGTTATCTTTATTATTATTGTATTGGTATTCTGGTTATCTAAACGCCATCAAGGGACTTCTCGCTGGTCGCATGCAAGCCACCTTCTTGCTCATATGTCAACACCCGGATTTTTCAATCCTAGATGCCTATTATGCCATTCATCGCAATCCCAGGATTACCATTTTTGCGAGACATAACAGAATTGGATACCATAGTACATCATCCATTACAAACGATACATAAGTTCTTATACAAATAGGGATCTCATGATCTAGTTCTTAATACAACATCAAGCAGCGGAATACGTAATAATAACGGTAGCGTAGGCGAAGCTCCATCTTCGGGGTCATAGGCAATGCTGACGATGGGAGATGATCCTAGTTGTCGTAACCTTCCTGGGGTCCATATTCCAGGTACTCCTCTTCATAGTCTGGCCATGGGAATAGCCAGGGACAAAGCCATGAGTACTCTTTAAGTACTCGCAAACTAATACTAATAGGTAAGGGGGGGTTGGATAATAGGATACTAGGCTCTAGGGTTGTTTTGCAAAAGCCAGATTTATCTCTACTGAGTTCTAAAGCTACTCACAATTTTATAATTCCTAGCCGGGAACTTGCATTTCATATCACAACTCTGTTGTGGTCAAGTCAAAATCTTAGTTCGTTTCAAAGGTCATTTTGAAAAGTCTAACGGGGGAACAGTATGGCCACTCCAACTGTCCATAACCACGGACGCGGCTATTCGAATAGTTTGACACTCTGCAAAGATTGTACACTTTCACCACAATATTCGATACATCCGTCAGGAACAAATCCTGAATTCACCATACTCAGTATGCGGATAATCAATCCTAACCTTTTGATTACACGCCCTAGTATAAGCACCTCTCCTGTGAGTTTGGCCTCCCAACCATGACCAACTGTCATCTTGGGTATTGCACAGGTGGACAATCTTCACAAGGTAGCCTCAGCTCAAACCTTGGCCGTGAGGGAACTAATACTAAGGAATATAAGTTTCCAGTCAAGCCCTACCCAATATTCGGGTATTGTGGTTATATGATAAAATTGGAATGGTATCGCATCCAGACAACCTTCAGTTTTATAAAGGGCTAAGGCTCATGCCTCAACATTTTTATCACCAAAGTTCTCAAGTGTTTGGAAACACATGTCCAAAACATTTCAATAGAATGATCCATCATTCCAAGGTTTTCATAACCATTTTTCCACCAAGTATCCCCATCTACAAATTTATCAAGTTTTATGCTTAGCACTAGCATCTACAGGTGGGGGTAGTAATGATGAGGGGTGGTAAGTGGAGTTTCAACTAAGTACAACCTCATGTCTTAGGCTGATGTCAAGGTTTCTAACTTAGGCCAAATTTTATGCTCTTTATACAACCTTCAGCATCTTTCCAAAATCTACTAGTCACTTAAATAAACTCTAAGTAAGCTTTGATAAAGAAATAAAGTAAGAAGCTTGCAAGCAAACTAGGATTGGTTTATCAAGTGGGGGTGATCACTTATGCTTAAGGCATATAGTAGGTATAGTAACACGTATGGGCTTGCATAGGTAAAGTATCTTTCAAGTGTTAGCTTGCACATTCACTAGTAGTATTAGGCTTGCTAAAGTAGAGTGTCTTGCAAGTTTTAGCTTGCCTTGTGCAGAGCAGTGGTTGAAGTTCTCCTCGGCTTCTTCTTCGTAGTATCCTCCTTCCTCCTCGTATCCTTGGTCGGTACTAGCGTCTATGAATAAATACGAGGTACACAATCACCAAAAAATACTTAACTACTTGCAATCATCACACACAAGGGTCCTATGGATGATCTAGCATCATCTCTAACATTACAAGGTTAAGGCTTGATTTAATTCCTTTGATTTTTAGAAAAGTAATTTCTACTCATTGAAAAACTACTTAAGATTTAATATTCTCCAAACCCAACATAGGATCATGTTGACACATGTCATCACCACATATTGTAGTCCATGGGAATGTGATTTAAAGTGGTGTCACAATTTAATAAGGTTTTACCCTTTTATTTTAATTAATTAAAGTGGCTAGAAATGCTTATGTAGCATTCTTTTATTCCTTGAACATTATTTCTGCAAGTAAACCTATATATTTTTATATATTATGAAAGGTATGGTTAAATGTGATTTTTGAGAGTTGGAATCAACTCAGAAGCTATTATGGTTTAAATTGGAAAAATGTTTGAATGCAGAAAAGCTTCTGCCTTGTTATTTTTACCATGGGTGATCTATAGATCCAAATGACTTGAATCCAACGGTCTTGGATTCAGAATTTACAGACCTTTCCAACAAAATTGGTTTCATTCAATTTGGTGCACTGAATCAATCTGGGTTGATTGTTGAAGTTGGATACAGAAGTGTGTTTGAATTGAAATAGAAAACGTTTAGTTTGAATAACTAGGTCACAAGGAAAAGTTATCGGGCGCCTGCTAAGTTGATGCTCCCGCGGGCTGCTTAAGTGGGTGTCCCCACTCGTCAGTGACACGGGGCTGGGCGAAGCGGTATGGGACGACGTGGATCGTTCGATCTAGTTCTAATCTAACGGCTGGGAGTCATCGTCGACGCGAGACAACTCCGGCGAGAACGAAACCTAGCACGGCCAGTGAGGGTCGCTGGGGGCTCACTGGGTACGAGGGTCGGCGAGGCGGGCGAACGACGAAGTCGACGACGGCGAACTCAGGGGTGGTCGCGGCAGCTCTTGGGGCGGCTCCAATCGCTGGCTCCCTTCTTCTCCGGCAGCGGGCAGGCTCCAGTAAAATTCCGGCGAGGTGGTGCTCGCCTTGCTCTGAAAATGGTGTGGCACTATCAGTGAGGAGAGGGGAGTGAGATGGTGTGAATAATTCGTGCTGGGGTGGACTCTATTTATAGTCGAGCGAGGGGACCGTCGGGGCGCACGGTGAGCCTGCTGGGCGATGTTACAGCGTGCTAATGGCATGGGAAAGGGTAGGGGACGGTGCGGTGACTCCAGGTGATTCTCAACGAAATGGTCACGAGGCAAGGGTCGGAGTGGTTTGGACTGGAACGGGCGGTGCTACTGTTGGCGAGGCGTCTTGACGGCGGGCGGTGGTCAGACGTCACGGGCAGCAAACGGGATGTCCGGGCGGTCTCGGTCGGGGATTGTGTATACGCGGCGAGGGCGTGCGACGGTCTATGGGTGATGGTCGAGGGTGGCGCTCGCACACGCCGGCATGGTCTGGGCGCTTGTGCTGCGTGGTCTGTGGCTTGGCAACGCTCGCGGTTGGGACAGTGAGTGGCGGTGGACGGTGGGCTGCCTCTCAGACATGCTAGCTAGGCTTGCTGCTGCTCCTAGCTTGCTGTCGACTATGGGGTGGCAAGAGGGTGCTCGGCTATTCACCATTGATGGCAATGGAAAGCTCACAGTGGTGCTAGTGCCTGGCTAATCTTCCTAGATGATCTACTGAGTTGTGTGTGAGCTAAATGGGGGAACCAGTTAGGCAAGAATCACTCCTCACAATAGTGTTTGATGTTTGTTTGATTTGTGTCTACAACCTGTTTGATGAAATGGCCGCATGAAATCAAGTTTTGAATTTTGAATTCATTTTTGGTGGGTTTGCTAGATTGGTGCTGGTGAGTCTGCAGATGCTTGGGTTTTGAAAATTTAGCTTGTTTGAATAGTTTTTGAAAAAGTGGGATCTTCCCATATGATAAAGATTCAATTTTGAATTGTCATTTAAACTATGCATTTGAAAGTTTTTGGATGATCACAAAGTGGGCCTTGATACTTTGTTATGAGTACATTCAAGGGGTGCAAAGATCCAGAAAAGATTCTATTAGGTTCTGAAAGTTTGAGACAGCCAAAGTAGGCATGTGAGTTAAATTGGTCAAAGTGACCATTCATTTCATATATGTGTTTTGATTTACTTGTCTTTAGGAAAAGTGTGGGAAATGTTTTAGATGATGTTTATTTCACCTAAGAAACATTTTAAAAGCAATGGAACAAACAAACAAGGTGGTTTTAAAGGATTTCAAAATCCATGCATACACATATGCATGCATTCATGATTTCCTTTAGAAAGTTTTTGTTAACCCTAATTTTGATGATTAGATTTTCATGATCCAAGTTTAGTATTTTTGGGATGTTACAAACCTTCCCCCCTTAAACAAAATCTCGTCCCGAGATTTGAAAAAGGACGAAAAGATTACCTAGGATTTGAAGATATCGGGAAACTCCGTCCTGATGTGATCTTCGCGCTCCTAGGTAGCTTCCTCTTCTGTGTGGTTGCTCCACTAAATCTTGAGAAACTTGATGCTTCGAGTTCGGGTAGTTCGAAAAGCTTCTTCCAAAATGCGGATGGGTACTTCAGGATAGGTCAGGTCATCGTTGATCTTTATGGTCCGATGATCGATATTTTTGAACACTTCGGTCTTCTCGGGGACTTCGAGACATTTGCGAAGTAACGAGATATGGAACACATTGTGCACAACTGACATCTCTTAAGGTAGTTCCAGTTGATACGATACTTCTCCTCGACGGTTCAGAATTTTGAAAGGTCCGATATATCTGGGGGCTAACTTTCCTTTGAGTTGGAAACGTTGCATTCCCTTCAATGGCGACACTTTTAGATAAACAAAATCTCCTATATTGAAGGCGAGGCCTCGACGTCTCTTGTCGGCGTAACTCTTCTGTCGGGATTGGGCGGTCTTGAGGTGCTCACGAATCTTGTGAACCTTCTCTTCTGCTTCTCGGAGGATGTCGGGGCCAAAAATTTGACTCTCTCCGACTTCCGACCAGTTCAAAGGGGTGCGACACTTTCTTCCGTACATAAATTCAAATGGGGCCATTTGCAAACTGGCTTGGTAACTATTGTTGTAGGAAAATTATGCAAACGGCAGACAGTCTTCCCACTTGGATCCATATTCTAGCACACATGCTCTAAGCATATCTTCGAGTATTTGATTTATTCGCTCTGTTTGTCCATCGGTCTGAGGGTGATACGCGGTACTGAAATCTAGGCGGGTCCCTAAACCTTCTTGGACTTTCTTCCAGAATCTCAAGGTAAACTGAGTTCCTCGATCCGATACTATGTTCTTGGGGACTCCGTGCAAACTGACGATCTGATAGGTGGTTTTGACGGGCAAGAAATGGGCGACTTTGGACAATCTGTCCACTATGACCCAAATAGAGTCATTTCCCCTACTAGAAGTAGGTAGTCCAGTGATAAAGTCCATTCCTACAGAATCCCATTTCCATTCCATAATTTGCAAAGGTTGCAACAATCCAGCGGGTCTTTGATGTCCTGCCTTGACTCGCTGACATATATCACACTTGGCGATATAGCTTCCGATTTCTCTCTTCATCTTATGCCATCAAAATTGCTCTTTCAAATCTTGATACATCTTAGTTTTTCCGGGATGGATAGAATAAAGAATATCATGAGCCTCCTTCAAGATAACTTCTTTCAACTCCGAATCTGCTGGTACACAAAGGCGTCCTTTGTACCACAACACTCCTTCTTCGTCCTCGGTGAATCCGGGTACCTTGCTTGTACCGATACGACGCTTGATTCCGTCGATACTGGCATTTCCCTTCTGCGCCTCTTTAATCTGACTGATCAAAGTGGGCTGAAGTTCTGTGCTAGCCAAAAATCCTTCACTTACTAATTCCATTCGAAAATCTTCCATCTCCTTGTGCAAACTTGGCTGCTCCTTCAAAATCATGGAGTTCAAGCGGCACGGCAATCTGCTAAGGGCATCTGCTACCACGTTGGCTTTACCAGGGTGATAGTGAATGTCCAGGTCGTAATCCTTGATTAGCTCAATCCATCTTCTCTGCCTCATATTCAACTCCTTTTGAGTGAATATATACTTTAGGCTCTTGTGATCCGAATAAATCTCACAACGATTTCCCATCAGGTAATGTCTCCATGTCTTCAGGGCTAGGACTATGGCTGCGAGTTCGAGGTCATGGGTTGGATAGTTTTGCTCGTGTTGCTTCAATTGTCGAGATAGATAAGATATAACTTTGCCTTCTTGCATTAGCACACATCCGAGACCAATCTTTGATGCGTCACAATACACATCGAAGGGCTTCGTGCGGCATGATTAAGATTGGGGCTGATATCAATCTCCTCTTGAGTTCTTGAAAACTCGCTTCACACTTGTCTGTCCATTCAAACTTCTTGTCCTTCTTCAGCAATTGGGTCATGGATCTGGCGATACTCGAAAATCCTTCTACGAATTGGCGGTAATATCCCGCCAATCCGAGAAAAGCACGAGCTTGGGTTTGAGTGGTTGGGGCTTGCCAATCTTCTACGTCTTTCACTTTGGCAGGGTCAACGGCAATTCCTCCGGCTGATACAATGTGACCGAGGAATCCTACTTCCTGTAACCAGAATTCACATTTGCTAAACTTTGCATACAGTTGATGCTCTCTAAGGGTTCCAAGAATGGTCCTTAGGTGTAGCTCATGTTCTTCTTCTGATTTGGAATAAATCAGAATGTCATCGATGAAAACAACGACAAACTTATCCAAGAAGTCCATAAAAATCTTATTCATGAGGTTCATGAAATAAGCGGGGGCATTGGTTAATCCAAAAGACATGACTGTATACTCGTACAATCCATATCTGGTGGTGAATTTAGTCTTTGGAATATCCTCTGCATGAATTTTGAGTTGATTAGCCAGTTCTAAGATCAATCTTAGAAAACACCTGGGCACCGGTCAACTGATCAAACAAATCTTCTATCTTGGGCAAGGGGTACTTGTTCTTGATGGTGACATCATTGAACTTCCGATAATCCGTACAAAAACGGTTACCTCCATCTTTCTTGTCCACAAATAAGACAGGTGATCTCCATGGTGACGCACTTGGTTGAATCAATCCAATTTCTAGCATGGAATCCAGTTGCTTCTTCAGTTCTGCTAGTTCCGACGGGTTCATACTATAGGGTCTCTGGGCTATGGGTCCGGTTCCGGGGATTAGTTCTATGATAAACTCGATATCCCGATCTGGGGGCATACCGGGAAAACATCTGGAAATACATCGGGGTATTCACAGACTATCCGAACTTGGTCAATGGTAGGTTGGTCTAGACTCTTGTTACACTTGAATTGGCGAGGTAAGGTTTCAGATATATGCTCGACTGTTATTCCGGTGGTACTAGTCATGGTGATGGCTTTCTTAGCACAGTCAATCAATCCCTTATGTTTGGACATCCAATCCATTCCTAGTACTACTTCCAAACCTTCAGTTCCGAGTACTATTAGATTAGCATAAAAAACTATGCCATGGATTCGGATAGGGACGGCTTTGCAAATTTGCCTAGCCTTGGTGGTTGATCCGGGAATTTGCACAATCATAACATGCTTAAGTTGTGTTGGTTGAATTTTACTAGTGCAGGCAAATTCTTCGGTGACACATGAATGCGAGGCACCAGAGTCAAACAACACTCTTGCAAGTACTGAATTAACAGAAAACATACCCAGCACGACGTCTGGCGCTTCCTGAGCTTCTTCAGCATGCATGAGAAAAAGACGGCCATTGCGGTTGAGTGAATTCCCTAGGGCAAATCTTCTCCCTGGCTGAACACGACGCTGCTGCTGAGCTGGGATAGTGGCATTGGGGGTTGTAGCATTCTTCTTGTTGGGGCACTCGTTGGAATAGTGTCCTTTATTTCCACAGTCATAACAGGTCACTTGTGACTTGTCCTTGGCTGCGACAGGCACAGCATTGCTTCCAGTCCTCGGGGCAGTGTTGGTGTTGGCGGTAGAATTGTTGGTGTTGAACTTGGGTGGGGCACGGGTGAAATGGCTAGAGTTGCCGGGGTTGTTGTGATTTCCTCCGGGTCTAGGGTTTCCACGGTTGGGGTAGGTCGGACGGGTCATAGGGGGTCTATTGGTTCTTGGGGCAAATCCTGGAGATGGGTTGGGGCGATACTTTGGGGTCTGATGGGTTCCTAGCTGATGCATCATGCGACGCTTGCGGTTCTCATTGGCTTGGTTGATCTTTCCTTCCATCTGGATAGCAGAGTCGACAAGGGCTTCAATATCAACAAAGGTGATATTGACTACCACCGTCTGCATCTCGTCATGCAGACCATTCAGGAATCTTTCTTTCTTCTTGGCTTCGGTGTCTATCTCGTCTGGGGCATACCTAGCTAATGACAAAAATTTGTCACAGTATTCCACTAAAGTCATCCTTCCTTGTTTTAGCTCTCTGAACTTGTCTCTCATTCTATTGATCAAACCTGGTGGCACATAGGTTCTGCTGAACTTGACCTTGTATTCCTCCCAGGTCATCATCTGGCCTCCGGTCATTGCACGAACACTGTTCCACCATGCCCTGGCATCTCCGGCTAGATAATGGGTGGCGAACAGGACTTTCTCGTTGTCTTCCACTCCGGCGACTTCTAAGTTGTTTTCCATGGTTTGTAGCCAATTATCAGCAACTAGGGGTTCTTCTGACTTGGTGAAAACGGGTGGGTTAGTATTCTGGAAATTCTTGAGCTTAGATCCATGGTTGACCTGATTTCCGTGGCCTTGGTTGTTGTGGGCTAGCTGGACTATCTGTTGCAGAGTGGCTAGGTTGGCTTGATTTTCCGCTCTTTCAGCTTGGTGGTCAGAAGTCAACATTTGCAGGATCTGCAACATCGGGTCTAGGGCTAAACCACTTCCTCCACGTGGCATCTGAAGATTGATATAGATCATGAGAAAAGAGGGAAATTTCTAAGGTCTTGGGTCTTTGAAAAGTTTTTAAATGTTTGACTCAGATTTTTCTAGCAACTTGCTTTTTCATTCATTCATTCATAGCACACAGTACAACACACACCACAACAAAAAAAGATCGTTTTAAGAACCATTCTGAAAACTACGATACAGTGGGACCGACTACTACTCACTACGCTAGTGCTCAGTGCTACTACTCCTTGGAGTCTGTGGCTTCATCATCTTCATCATCATCGATGAAGGCGAAATCATCCTCATCGGTGAAGAAGTCCATGGCCTGATCCTCTAGAAAATCATCGTCATCACTGAGATAAGAGTAAGGATCTCCACGAAGATCCTCTCCTGCATTCTCCCTTTCCTCCAACTCCATGTCTCTCTCGTGGATGGTCTCCTCCAGAGATGAGATGCGGTGGCGAAGACGGGCAATAATGCGCTCCTTTTTGTCGAGCTGACGGCAGCGAGACTTGCGAACCTTTGCTAGCATGGCTATGGTCTGATCCTTCGTCTTGATGATGGCAGACTTGTGGTTCCAGTAGTCACGGCAGTTGTCCAACTCTTGCTGACGATCATACATCATGAAGCTAAGGTGGTCCAATTGAGTCTTCAGCTCGGGTGGTATGGGGCTTCCAGTGGTTGTCCATTTGCATCACGCCTTGGGCAAAACTCAAAGCGAGTACCCTTGATCTGATTGACGCTCTGCCCACACAGACGGGAAAGAGCTTCCTGCATTGCTCTGGTAAGTCCATCGAGCAAGTTGTTTTCCCTCAAGGTAAATTGAATTCCCTCCGCAGTGGGAGGTTCAATCTTTCCTCGGAGACTTGCAACAATTATCCACTGCAGGTCTTCTCCTCCTTGATCATTGAGCTGAGCTCCAAAGAACTCGGGGTGCGGACGCTCCAGAAGTTCCGAAAGTTGATCCAGATCCCTCTCAAAGATAAGGTCTCCTCCATTCCCAAGATGGTAAAACTTGCTGTACTTCACGTCCATCTATAAAAATAGAGGATGAGTAGATTAGCAGCGTGATCAAGTGTGTCAAAATTTTATGTATTTTGCAAGAGTTTTTGAGGAACATGAATTTTTAGGAAAGAATCAAAGAGATAAGAATGAGAATAAGTTTTTGTAAATATTGGTTTTCTTTGGTTTTGAAACTAAGTTTTTGATTCAAGCGTCCAGTCTAACTAGGGTCTCCTATGGTCAGGATGGCTCTGATACCAACTTGTCAACACCCGAATTTTTCAATCCTAGATGCCTGTTATGCCATTCATCGCAATCCCAGGATTACCATTTTTGCGAGACATAACAGAATTGGATACCATAGTACATCATCCATTACAAATGATACATAAGTTCTTACACAAATAGGGATCTCATGATCCAGTTCTTAATACAACATCAAGCAGCGGAATACGTAATAATAACGGTAGCGTAGGCGAAGCTCCATCTTCGGGGTCACAGGCAATGCTGACGATGGGAGATGATCCTAGTTGTCGTAACCTTCCTAGGGTCCATCTTCCAGGTACTCCTCTTCATAGTCTGGCCATGGGAATAGCCAGGGACAAAGCCATGAGTACTCTTTAAGTACTCGCAAACTAATACTAATAGGTAAGGGGGGTTTGGATAATAGGATACTAGGCTCTAGGGTTATTTTGCAAAAGCCAGATTTATCTCTACTAAGTTCTAAAGCTAGTCAAAATTTTATAATTCCTAGCTAGGAACTTGTATTTCATATCACAACTCTGTTGTGGTCAAGTCAAAATCTTAGTTCATTTCAAAGGTCATTTTGAAAAGTCTGACGGGGGAACAGTATGGCCACTCCAACTGTCCATAACCGCGGACGCGGCTATTCGAATAGTTTGACACTCTGCAGAGATTGTACACTTTCACCACAATATTCGATACATCCGTTAGGAACAAATCCTGAATTCACCATACTCAGTATGCGGATAATCAATCCTAACCTTTCGATTACACGCCCGAGTATAAGCACCTCTCCTGTGAGTTTGGCCTCCCAACCATGACCAACTGTCATCTTGGGTACTGCACAGGTGGACAATCTTCACAAGGTAGCCTCAGCTCAAACCTTGGCCGTGAGGGAACTAATACTAAGGAATATAAGTTTCCAGTCAAGCCCTACCCAATATTCGGGTATTGTGGTTGTACGATAAAATTGGAATGGTATCGCATCCAGAAAACCATCAGTTTTATAAAGGGCTAAGGCTCATGCCTCAACATTTTTATCACCAAAGTTCTCAAGTGTTTGGAAACACATGTCCAAAACATTTCAATAGAATGATCCATCATTCCAAGGTTTTCATAACCATTTTTCCACCAAGTATTCCCATCTAAAAATTTATCAAGTTTTATGCTTAGCACTAGCATCTACAGGTGGGGGTAGTAATGATGAGGGGTGGTAACTAGTGGAGTTTCAACTAAGTACAACCTCATGTCTTAGGATGATGTCAAGGTTTCTAACTTAGGCCAAATTTTATGCTCTTTATGCAACCTTCAGCATCTTTTCAAAATCTACTAGTCACTTAAATAAACTCTAAGTAAGCTTTGATAAAGAAATAAAGTAAGAAGCTTGCAAGCAAACTAGGATTGGTTTATCAAGTGGGGGTGATCACTTATGCTTCAAGCATATAGTAGGTGTAGTAACACGTATGGGCTTGCATAGGTAAAGTATCTTGCAAGTGTTAGCTTGCACATTCACTAGTAGTATTAGGCTTGCTAAAGTAGAGTGTCTTGCAAGTTTTAGCTTGCCTTGTGCAGAGCAGTGGTTGAAGTTCTCCTCGGCTTCTTCTTCGTAGTATCCTCCTTCCTCCTCGTATCCTTGGTCGGTATTAGCGTCTATGAATAAATACGAGGTACACAATCACCAAACAATACTTAACTACTTGCAATCATCACACACAAGGGTCCTATGGATGATCTAACATCATCTCTAACATTACAAGGTTAAGGCTTGATTTAATTCCTTTGATTTTTAGAAAAGTAATTTCTACTCATTGAAAAACTACTTAAGATTTAATATTCTCTAAACCCAACATGGGATCATGTTGACACATGTCATCACCACATATTGTAGTCCATGGGAATGTGATTTAAAGTGGTGTCACAATTTAATAAGGTTTTACCCTTTTATTTTAAATAATTAAAGTGGCTAGAAATGCTTATGTAGCATTCTTCTATTCCTTGAACATTATTTCTGCAAGTAAACCTATATATTTTTATATATTCTGAAAGGTATGGTTAAATGTGATTTTTGAGAGTTGGAATCAACTCAAAAGCTATTATGGTTTAAATTTGAAAAATATTTGAATGCAGAAAAGCTTCTGCCTTGTTATTTTTACCATGGGTGATCTATAGATCCAAATGACTTGAATCCAACGGTCTTGGATTCAGAATTCACAAACCTTTCCAACAAAATTGGTTTCCTTCAATTTGGTGCACTGAATCGATCTGGGTTGATTTTTGAAGTTCGATACAGAAGTGTGTTTGAATTGAAATAGAAAACGTTTAGTTTGAATAACTGGGCTGCGCGGGAAAAGTTACTAGGCCGGCCTGCTAAGCGCAGTGCTCCCGCGGGCTGCTTAAGTGGGTGTCCCCACTGCCGCTGACACGGGCTGGGCGGTATGGGATGACGTGGATCGTTCGATCTAGTTCTAATCTAACGGCTGGGAGTCATCGTCGACACGAGACAACTCCGGCGAGAACGAAACCTAGCACGGCCAGTGAGGGTCGCTGGGGGCTTACCGGGGTACTGGCGAGGGTCGCCGAGGCGGGCGAACGACGAAGTCGACGACGGCGAACTCAGGGGTGGTCACGGCAGCTCTTGGGGCGGCTCCAATCGCTGGCTCCCTTCTTCTCCTGGCAGCGTGCTCAGTGAAATTCGGCGAGGTGGTGCTCGCTTGCTCGAGAATGGTGTGGCACTATCAGAGGAGAGGGAGTGAGATGGTGTGAATAATTCATGCTGGGTGGCCTCTATTTATAGTCGGCGAGGGGACCACGGTGAGCTCGTCGAGCCTGGCGGCGTTAGAGGCGGCTAATGGCATGGGCACGGGTAGGGGACGGTGTGGTGTCTCCTGGTGATGCTCAACGACATGGTCTCGAGGCATGGGGCGGTGTGGTTTGGTGCAGACGAGGCGGTGCTCTTCGAGCAGTAGGCGGTGGCGTCACGTCACGGGGCGGCAAACGGGGATGTCTGGCGGTCTCCTGCATTGGTGGGGATTGTGTATGCATGCGGCGAGGGCGGCGCACGGTCTGTGGGTGATGGTCGAGGGTGGCGCTCTGGCGCACGCTCGGCATGGTCTGGGCGCGGCTTGTGCGCGTGGTCCAGGGCTTGGCAACGCTCACGGCTGGGACAGTGAGTGGCGGTGGATGGTGGGCTGCCTCCCCGACATGCTGGCTAGGCTTGCTGCTGCTCCTAGCTTGCTGTCGACTATGGGGTGGCAAGAGGGTGCTCGGCTATTCACCATTGATGGCAATGGCAAGCTCATAGTGGTGCTAGTGCCTGGCTAATCTTCCTAGATGATCTACTGAGTTGTGTGTGAGCTAAATGGGGAACCAGTTAGGCAAGAATCATTGCTCACAATAGTGTTTGATGTTTGTTCGATTTGTGTCTGCAACCTGTTTGATGAAATGGCCACATGAAATGAAGTTTTGAATTTTGAATTGATTTTTGGTGGGTTTGCTAGATTGGTGCTGGTGAGTCTGCAGATGCTTGGGTTTTGAAAATTGATCTTGTTTGAATAGTTTTTGAAAAAGTGGGATCTTCCCATATGATAAAGATTCAATTTTGAATTGTCATTTAAACTATGCATTTGAAAGTTTTTGGATGATCACAAAGTGGGCCTTGATACTTTGTTATGAGTACATTCAAGGGGTGCAAAGATCCAGAAAAGTTTCTGTTAGGTTCTGAAAGTTTGAGACAAGCAAAGTAGGCATGTGAGTTAAATTGGTCAAAGTGACCATTCATTTCATATATGTGTTTTGATTTACTTGTCTTCAGGAAAAGTGTGGGAAATGTTTTAGATGATGTTTATTTCACCTAAGAAACATTTTACAAGCAATGGAACAAACAAACAAGGTGGTTTTAAAGGATTTCAAAATCCATGCATACACATATGCATGCATTCATGATTTCCTTTAGAAAGTTTTTGTTAACCCTAATTTTGATGATTAGATTTTCATGATCCAAGTTTAGTATTTTTGGGATGTTACATCATATGCCTGGTCCCATTATTTTACTTTCCATGTTTTATCTACTCATTTCCACAAATTGCATTGTTTTACTATACTATGTTTTATATGGGGAATGTTTGGTCCTCCAAATAATTACCCCTTAGTACCTTTAGGTACAACCAATTGGTATAATACCTACCTTCCCCTTAGTATGGTATATGGTGTTTAACACCATAACCCCTTGGAGACCCCGTTTTAGCCTAAGCAAAAGTGTAGGATGGGAAGATCCTGGGAAAAAGACTTTCAAAAATGTTTTATGATAAAACCTTGGTGAGGCTTGGCCTATAAAGTGGTTTGGGAAAATGAGAAAGGTTTTGTTTTACAAAATGATGGAGGAAAAATGTTTACGAAAACAGCCAGGCTGGCCAGTTTTGAAGCTAGCGCAATTAACCCGTGCAACCACATTACTCTGGAATGGGACGGGGATGGGATGGAAGTTTGTCTAATCCGGTATAGGTGTCTCAAACTACTACGGGAAAGAACAAATTCCCGGAGGATGGGCCTTCCCATGTAAAGGCCCATGTGAAACATCGGTCTGGGTTGGAAAATACCGTCTATATGGAGGCCAGACGATACTATGAGCCCCTCATTGAAAGCGCACACCTTGAGGGGTGCAAAAAACGCTCTGGTTGGCTAGTGAACTATATAGGGCGTCCCAGTTTTGAGGGGATTAACCTCATAGGGTAGGCACCAGTATCGGAGAGGGCATTCAGAAGGTCTTGACCAGTTAGTCGACCCACGATCGGGGAATATCAGGGACGGGTAATCGGATGGTGTGGGTACAGTGTACAACCTCTACAAAGTGTAAATATATTCGAATAGCCGAGTCCTCGGTCATGGACGGTTGTGCTGGCGGATGTAGAGCGGTGATGGTTTTGATTTCAAAAAGGACTTTGGAAAAGCAATGGCTCAAAAATGTTTTGACCATGGGATGGTCGGAAAAAGGAGGAAGGAGTTTGGTCATGAGATGACCGGAAAGTAAAACAAATGGGTGACCCAATCCTAGTGTTTTCTTAAAACTTTTCTAAAAAGGTTTCCAAATACTTTACCAACGTTTTTCAACAAATATATAGAGACATGCTATATCTACAAGAGAAAATATTTTATAAAAGAACCCCGCATGGAGCCATCCTACCACAGCCATATTGCATATCCTTTATTATTGCTCTCTTAAGGTGGTTTGCGAGTACATTCAAAGTACTCACCGGAGTTGTCCCTGGCTATTTACTTGGCCAGATTGCAGATATTAAGAAGGAACAAAGGTACTGACGTCTATGCGAGCTAGGCCGTCTTCCCAGTCAGTTGCCTGTAGGTTAAGGCACGGGCTCGGCGCTGAAGACTTCCGCTTCTTGTGTTGTATTCGCCATAATGGCCTCTTTGTAAGTGTTGTACTCGTTAATTTATGGATGTTGTAATGGTACTAGTCGCTTATGCTCACGGCTCACTGATCATGGGAACATGAATTGTATGCATAACGGGTATTTCCGGACCATAAATGGACAGAATGGTGCATGACGGCATGGAGTATTGGCAAGACAATACTTCGGTCTCCTCGAGGGTCAGAATGGCCCAGTATTCGGTGTCCTTTGTTGTGAGATGGGAAGGTGTGGATGTGTGAATGACCATGGTGGTCGGCCTAGATATAGAGGTAAAAGGCGGGAAAACATGGCGGGAAGCAGAGGGAAATGGCGGGAAAGCTATCTTTAGTCCCGGTTTAGGGTTTAGGGTTTTTTGTGTTTAGGGTTTAGGGTTTAGTGTTGTGAATATTTTGGTATATTATATGTATTTTTCTGTTTTTTAATTAATAATATATATTTTTAATGGGTATATTGTTTTGTTGTGAATATTTTGGTATATTATATGTATTTTTCTGATTTATAGTTAATAAAATATATTTTTAATGTGTATATTATTTTGTTGTGAATATTTTGGCATATTATATGTATTTTAATCATTTTGAATTAATATAATATATTTTTAATGTGTAGATTATTTTGTTGTGAATATTCTGGTATATTATTTGTATTTTTCTCATTTTTAATTAAAAAATATGTTTTTCCAAGATTAATAGAATAAACAATAAATTATTTCATTTACATATGTATAACATAGTATGATAATAGCTTTAAATTATAGATTTTTTTTCCTGAAAATTTTGATATATAATACATAACTTTCTTAATTGTCACTATTTTTTTAATTTTGGCACCAAAAATACCCTTTAGCCCCGGATTGTAATACAAACCGCGACTAAAGGGGTAACTTTAGTCCCGTTTTGTATTACAAACCGGGCTAAATGTGACACCCCCAGGATTAGGGCTAGAGAAATCCCAGACCTTTGTCTGATATAAGTCTAACCAAGGTCTGATATAAGTCTAACCTAAATCTCGAAGGCGTACAGAGAGAGAATTGATAACTCAACAGTGACCCTACGACACAAAAGTTATTACAGCGAGCTCATAACTGAGCAGAGAACCAAAATATTACAAGAAGAGGTCACTGACCACAAACATCAAACAACGGAAGGAAAATTATGCTATTAAGTATAGAAAACTTAACAAATGGCCTAAGATGCCTGAAGCATAACGATGACGTCCAATCCATAGATCCCAGACTGCCGACTGGGAACTCCAAACTACTCGTCAATGTTGATGCCGTGAAGAACTCATCTTCTATGGTAACACTTACTCTGCTGCAAAAGTATCAACGAAGCAAGGGTGAGTACAGGGTGTACTCCGCGAGACACTTATGGCTGGTGGAGTTATTTTGTATAAAGCCATCTTTGTTTTGTAAAACAAGAGGGAGAAGAATCTCGACTAATCATAATATTTTAAAGGGGATAAGAGAGCGGTATCTCCAACTTGATCATCTTTTGATATACACCAAATCATCATCAACTGAACCTATCTAGGATCACCCCCTCGATCCCTGAGGAAGCATCCTTAAGCACACGTTGATCAACTTGCCAAGTTTTACAATTAGGTGAAAGTTCTCTATGATCTTAGAATCTGGTCTCCAAGTTCGTCCATAACCGTGGACACGGCTTTTCGAAAAGATTAAACCCTGCAGAGGTGTACAACTTTACCCACACGTGCCAACAGATTCTTAATGCCACTATAGATTAGCCCTCTTCCTTGGAAGGCTGGCAGAGAGTGGTTGACCACGACCTTTACCTTGCTTTCACCGAGACCATGAGTCACGCACTAGGGAGATGGCACCGTAACGAGTCGAGTACCGAAGTCGGTCCCTAATGATGTGAACAGGGTTCAAGATTACGGATGCCGGGCATCTCTTGTTCCCTGCCATGCTTACCTACCTATATGAATGCACCTCCTTCACCTCCATTCAAGAACATCCAAGATGCATATGTCGAATGGAAATCCCGAACTATGTGACTCATGGAATCTACTTGGAAAGTTAGTTGGTCGAGGGGGTTTCCAGGCCCCCGTGTGGTTATACGCTTGTTTGGACCAAAGGCAAGAACTCAGGTCCTAGTAGTGGAAAGTGTGGGACTGCAAAAACCACAACCCACCGTGGCCTCCCATACAAGACTTAGCATATTTAACTTTCATCTCTGATCATACCACGTCATCCTGTCATACTAGGTTCATTCGCAGCTCTGATTCATCATCTGGATGGATAAGTGGTAATAGCTAAGCATGGCTAAGCACAATAGATGTAATAGCTCTAGCAAAGCTTCACAAGCCAAACCCTAGTTACACTAGGAGCAGTGTATCAAGGAATATATGCTATAAAGGAAACATGCATCAGATAGGATTACTCTATCTATCGATAAAATACTTTGGAATTGTATGCACATGGCAAGAATTGAAATACTGGAAAACACAGGATTATATCATGTGTGGGGATTCACTTGCCTTTGCCAGTTGATATCCAGAAATTAGAGCTTCAGACATCTGGTACTTGACTTGGTTATAGTTGATCAAGTATTGGTCTTCGATCTTCAACTTCGACAGTGTTGATCTCGGTCTTCGATCTTGATTTTGATTCCGATATCGTATTCTACGGGAGAAGAACCAAATACCGGAAAGAAGGGGAAACAATCAACACATGGCATTGATGCAATCCTCAAGCAAGAGTGATGATATGACAAGTTGGAGTGCATTGAAATAATCCCCTAACCAGGCTCGACCATTTTAAACATGGTCCAAGAGGTGCAAACCCTAAAATAGGGGGATCCTCGAAATCACATCTGGGGTTCATTTTGTTCTTCTAATTACACTTGTTAAGAAAGTTGTTTAACAATGCATGATTATAAATTAGTTATATGATCTCATTTTTCTGAACATTTTGATATATTATTTCTATTTTTCTAATTTACAATAATTATTTATAGAATTTACAAGATTTAAACAATTTCTGGAATTTAAAACAAAATGGGAATTATTTTTTTACACCAGGGCTACAACTAGCCAGAGAGACTAACGGAGTGGCCCCAGTGCCAACTCAACTTCCACGTGGATAGATCGGGACCCACGGATTTGACTGGGTTGACTGCGTCACGTTGACGTCAGCGCAACCTACCCCTAACCTTTTCTCACCAGAATAGGGCCGAGATGAGATGGGACAGATTAGGACATGGTGGCAAGCTACAGATGATGGGGGGGGACTAGGGACATGGTGGCAACACACAGAGCCACTTGGCGCCCACAGCGTTCACCGAGAACGCCATGACGGTGCAGTGGAGGGCGACACTAGCGAGCAAACAGGGATGCGCAGTTGTGCGAGTTTGATGCAGAGCGACAAGAGGAACCAGAATATGGCGGCGCTACTCTGAACTGGTCATAGGAGAAGGGAGTACGACGGCAGCCAGCAGCGGCGGTGACAGTAACATGTCGTGGGGATCATTTCAGAAACAAACAAGGAAGGGGAGGGTACTAGAGGATTCCTAGGCTCACCGTGATGCTCGTGGAGGGCTCAGGGAGCTCAGGGAAGACTGGAATCGATGGTGGAGACGGTGGCCGGAGCTCGGGAAGGAGATTGCGATTGGCTCGATTGCGGGCGTCCTTGCTTGCATGGCTTGATGGAGAGGAAGAGGACGACCTGGCGGTCTCGATGGTGGCCTTGGTTAGACGGGAGGAGCTCGGGAACGGCGGAACACAGCGGAGCCCGATGGCTAGGGTTAGCCAAGCTCACAGAGGAGAGAAACAAAACGAGAGAGGAGGGGATAAGGGTATGTGGAGAGAGAGATCAGCACGATGGTTCTCGTGGCATTCTTATCTGGGCGAGGCGACCTCTGCGGCGGCGGGAATCACAGCGGCAAGGATCGGGCGGCCGCGCGCGGGATACCGAGCTGCTTGGCGTTGGAGGAAGACGATAGGGAAAGAAACGAATCGGTATTGGGGCGAAAATGGGCCACGTTGGGCTTTTGGGGTTGCACGCGAGCAACAGGCAGAGGAAAGAGGAATGGGCCGGCCTGGGACGGCTGGTGGCTCTAGTTTTTATTTCTTGAAACCATTTTCCATTTTCTATTTTGCTTTCTCTTTTGTAATTTCAAATACAAAATTGTTTTGTGTATTTTGAAAACACCAAAACTTTGTAAACATTTCAAACATTGTAGGGGCCCTGGTTACTGTTTGGGCGCCATACCTTTTGTACTTGCAAAACATTTAAAACCATTTTGAATGTGTTTCAAATAGAGAGGGGAAGCTAGGGTTTAGGATTTTGCTTTAATTTTTCTTAGTTTCATTTTTAGAATATGATGCTCATGCTATGCACATACAACCATAATTACTATTAGTAGAAATAGGGGTGTTACAATTCTATCCCCCTTAAAAGAATCTCAACCCGAGATTCCTAGGTAGGAAGATAGAAGGAATAGGGTCACACTAAACTTCAACGATCTTCCTGGAGAAGTTAAACCATGCTACCGACGAGTGGACGAAGCGCTTCATAATCTTCGAGGTGGCCACTCACACTAAAGATAAGAGGGAATGACACGGAACCACAAACTGAGTATGTCATGGTCAACTCATGGATAGATGTTTCACGAACATCTCTGGAGCTAACGACATGAAACACGCCAAGGTAACGGAGGAAACAAAAGGAGATGGTTTTCAAGGTGATAGATAACTGGTCTTCATAAGGATTGAGACCATGGAGCTTACAGAAGAGTTTCGACATCTGAGTAAGAAGGTTCCAATGGAAAGATCATGACCACAGACTTCGAGAGGTAAACCTCTACTAAACAACTTAAGTAGAGCTTTATAGGTGGAAGAGATAGATATCAACAAAACCAATCTGTTGAACTACTTTTGAAACAGAAGGGTCACTCTTTCATTCAACAGAAGGCCAAGACAGAAAGGTGTTTTGGTGGAGAGGATTCATAAGAGTCACAAGGAACATGTAACAAGAGGAACTATTGATTACTAGAATCATAGTCGCTCTTCGAACATGTTCAAGAAAGAAGGAGGGAAACTCTTTAATTCATCTAGGACTATCAAAATCTTTTCCAACATTATGATATCATTTTGCACCACCAAGATGAATAGTTTAGAAGATTCCTGATGACATGAGAAGAAAGATACTTCATTCTCAGTCTCCAAGTACTTGGCATAACAAGACGCTTGCCATCATAAAAGTGTCTAGAGGATTGACCAAGAAACATTTAGCAACTCTACTTTAAATGTTCTCCTTGATGTTTGAAATACCAATATCAAACTTTTAACAAGCCTTCAATCAGTCATCAAGTAAAGGTCAGACTTTGGATACAAAGGAAACCATAAGCACAACTCCTATAATAAGTCATAGAAGAAGCCTTATGAAGAGAGGTTGTTATTGCTGAATCAAGACGTTATGGCATTAGGTCTTCTAGCTAAGTGTGTCCACCACTACATCAACTTTCTAGATTTCCAAAGATACCTACGTCAAAACCTTGAGGAACTCCAAACATCAAATCTGCTTGAGATTCAGATTTGGTTTGGTGGAGGGATACTTTAGACTCAGCATGTCTGAATAGAAAGTTTGCAACATTTACCACAAAGATAAAGTTACTAGATTCTCAAGACACGGACTTCAATGTCAACCTCCAAAAGATGAGATAGATTGCGAAACAAATGTATTAGCAAGTTTTTAGAAGACAATTGCATCTGCATGAATTGTTTGCAATGAAACACAACTAAATACTTATTGGGAAACATTTAGGAGGATATAGAAGTTTTGTTGAACTTCTTATCTTTCGTGAACAAATCAATCAGTGGCTTGGTGTGCTTGGAGGATCTTCTCGAAATGTGGAGGTATCAACCTACCATATCAAGAATACCTCGCACATGCTTGACTAATTTGAAATAATTTCCGAGGAAGCAGAGAAAACTCTACTCGAATCCACGGCGAAACCTTTCAACATTTGCACATGAACGAGAGAAGGTTACTTCTAACATCCAGAACACATACTTCGAGATGGCACGAAGATGGTTCTCAAAAGTTTCCAACATTAATGCCAAATGTTCCATATGAATCTTATATAACATGGAGAAGATACGGATGTCATCGATGGGCTCAACGACAAACTTACGTATACACTCCAAGACGATGGACTCATATGTTGTTTGAATAAGGCATAGACATTGGTCAGACCAGAGGACATGAAGATGTTCTTAAGTGAGACATCACAAGTGGATACACCATCAAGATAGTCCCCAAAAC
Organism: Avena insularis; assembly: GCA_023614405.1. NCBI lineage: Eukaryota > Viridiplantae > Streptophyta > Magnoliopsida > Poales > Poaceae > Avena > Avena insularis. The sequence goes on along the minus strand of CM042693.1, from coordinate 238,641,034 downwards.
TGAGTTTTATTTGACGATTGCCCAAATCAAATCAAGGACATGGAAAGGTAACATATCCATGAAGGACATAATATCTTACTTCAGCATGAACAAAACTAGACATCCCTTTAAGGAGGAACAAAGTTGAATATAAATTTTTGTCTTACAACTCTCCAAGTTGTTGTTTTAATCTCAACCAACTAGTTCAGGGGTATCCAATACGGATCCTTGGAGAAAGAGAAGTTTAGAGAACTTGCTTGCTCAAGAACTTGACAACACGGTCATGTGGCAACATGGCGATACTTCTAGTAAGACATCCATAATATCACGAACCACCGATATGTCACTTAGTTCAAGAGGGAAACTTGCTTGGTAAGGCAAGAAGACATAGTCTCGGAGCTTCGGCATGATCCTAACTCTTTGACTGAAGAGGTTGTACCATAATATCGGACTTGGTAACACAATCATCATTTGCTTAGTGATAGATTAACCATCACGCTAGGAATGATACAAATGTCCTTTGAGTTCAAAGCAATAACAATTGCTAATAATCTCAGATGACCACATTATTATACACACGCAACATTTCTGAGCACGGACGGCTCAGTAGAAGGGTGGGTAAAAATGTGTGAGAGCATCACTTCATTAACAGGTCCTAGAACTCAGCACGATATCTTAGTATAAAAGAGTGTGACACTTTAAGGTGTAACAGAACGTAAGATAATCAACACTTATTGATCTGTGGATTACAAAATTTTGACCCGGTCTTAGAAATGACGAGGTACTGGAGTTTATTTCTCCTGACATATCTAACTGGTTTGTCATGACGAACCACAAGAGTATCTTGCATCGGAAGACACCAATGCAAGTGTACTACTTGGCTACCAACTGGTAGACAAAGGTCGGAAAACAACAAAGAAAAAAGAACATGCTCAGGTTATAATCCCGAGATGTGGATGCATAAGTCAACAATCTTCTGAAGACCGATGCAGAAAAGGAAAGGTGTGGCAAAGTCACGAGTATAGATGTGAGTCTCGCGAAGAGCACTCTTCTCATGATCTATTTGTTTCCATTAAAGAACATCTGCCATAGCATGTGGTAGGAAAAGTCCTTTATCGTCATTGTTCAATAGCGACAATATCCTTAAGCTTGAAGGCTATACTAGAAGGTACTAGCCACTCTGAGGTAATGTGTAAACATTAAACACAGGGGTCAAAAAATGGATCTTGGGTTAATGGTCAGCATCATGTACAAGATTCACAACACCAGAATCCAGCACAATCGGGGATCTTAGGTTCAAGTCCGAGGGTTAAAACTCAAAGAAAGGAATAACTACTACTTGAGTGACACAGTGTACACTACAAGCTAGCAATCACAAGGTAGCTTATGAAAGAAGAAACGGTCTTCTGAAGTACTCGAACAGATAAAAAGGGGGCACACAAGGCGAAAGGAAACTTCGAGGCCTAGAACAGAACATTATGGGACCATGAACTTAATATTGTGGCCCCAAAAGAGCAAAGAGATCATGAAGGAAAGAAATCTCTCAAATGAAACGGAACAAGGGAATCAAGGAACACACACAACAGACTATAGAGAACTTAACACTAGGTCAAATGGTTGAAAACCGGCATGCCTGAAGAGGCACCTAATTTTTGTAAGACTGGACGAGATAGAAAAACTTTTCCAAATCAACACAAGATAAGATAACCCAGAGTTAGAGCAAAACTGGATAAGGAGAAAAATAATCATACCAGAGTTTTCACACATAATTTTCATCTTTGAAAATAGTTTTCTACAGTCGGTACTTCTCTAATACCAAAACCTGTGACACCCCCAGGATTAGGGCTAGACATATACCAGACCTTTGTCTGATATAAGTCTAACCTAAATCTCGAAGGCGTACAGAGAGATAATTGATAACATAACAGTGACCCTATGACACAAAATTTATTACAACGAGCTCATAACTGAGCAGACAACCAAAATATTACAAGCAGAGGTCACTGACCACAAACATCAAACAACAAAAGGCAAATTATGCTATTAAGTATAGCAAACTTAACAAATGGCCTAAGAGGCCTGAAGCATAACGATGACGTCCAATCCATAGATCCCAAACCGCTGACTGGGAACTCCAAACTACTCGTCAATGTTGATTCCATGAAGAACTCATCTTCTATGGTAACACTTACTCTGCTGCAAAAGTATCAACGAAGCAAGGGTGAGTACAGGGTGTACTCTGCAAGACTTATGGCTGGTGGAGTTATTTTGTGTAAAGCCATCTTTGTTTTGTAAAAGAAGAGGGAGAATAATCTCGACTAATCAGAATATTTTAAAGGGGATAAGGGCGGTATCTCCAACTTGATCATCTTTTCATATCCACCGAACCATCATTAGCTGAACCTATCTGGATGACCCCCTCGATCCCTGAGGAAGCATCCTTAAGCACACGTTGATCAACTTGCCAAGTTTTATGTTTAGGTTAAGTTCTCTATGATCTTAGAATCTGGTCTCCAAGTTCGTCCATAACCATGGACATGGCATTTCGAAAAGATTTAACCCTGCAGGGGTGTACAACTTTACCCATACCCGCCAACCGATTCTTAATGCCACTATATATTAGCCCTCTTCCTTGGAAGGCCGGCAGAGAGTGGTTGACGACGACCTTTACCTTGCTTTCACTGAGACCATGAGTCACGCAGTAGGGAGATGCCGCCGTAACGGGTCGAGTCCTGAAGTTGGTCCCTAATGATGTGATGAGGGTTCAAGATTACGGATGACGGGCATCTCTTGTTCCCTTCCATGCTTACCTACCTGTATGAATGCACCTCCTTCACCTCCATTCAAGAACATCCAAGATGCGTATGTTGAATGGAAAGCCCGAACTATGTGACTCATGGAATCTACTCGGCAAGTTAGTTGGTTGAGGGGGTTTCTAGGCCCCCATGTGGTTGTACGCTCGTCTTGGACCATAGACAAGAACTCAGGTCCTAGTAGTGGCAAGTATGTGACTACAAAAACCACAACCCACCGTGGCCTCCCATACAAGCCTTAGCATGTTTAACTTTCATCTCTGATCATACCACGTCATCCTGTCATACTAGGTTCATTCGCATCTCTAATTCATCAACCGGATGGATCAGTGGTAACAGCTAAGCATGGCTAAGAACAACCGATGCAACAGCTCTAGCAACGCTTCACAAGGCAAACCCTAGTTACGCTAGGAGAAGTGGATCAGGGAATATAGGCTATAAAGTAAAACATGCATCAGATAGGATTACTCTATCTATCGATAAAATACTTTGGAATCATATGCACTTGGCAAGAATTGAAATACTTGAAAACATAGGATTATATCATGTGTGGGGCTTCGCTTCCTTTGCCAGTTGATATCCAGAAATCAGAGCTTCAGACATATGGTACTTGACTTGGTTATAGTTGATCAAGTATTGGTCTTCGATCTTCAATCTTCGATGGTGTTGTTCTCAGCCTTCGATCTGGATCTCGATTCCGATATCGTATTCTACCGACGAAGAACGAAATACCAGAAAGAAGGGGAAACAATCAACACATGGCATCGATGCAACGCTCAAGCAATAATGATGATATGAAAAGTTGGAGTGCATTGAAATAAACCCATAAGCATGCTCGACCATTTTAAACAGGGTCCGAGAGGTGCAAACCCTAAAACAGGGGGATCCTCGGAATCACCTATGGGGTTCATTTTGTTATGCTAATTACACTTGTTATGAAAGTTGTTTAATAATACACTAGTTAGATAGATCTCATTTTTCTGAACATTTTGATATATTATTTGTATTTTTCTGATTTACAGATAATTAGTTATTGAATTTACAAGATTTAAACAATTTCTGGAATTTAAAAAAAATGGGAATAATTTTTTATACCAGGGCTACAGCTAGCCAGAGAGACTGACGGAGTGGCCCCAGTGCCAACTCAACTTCCACGTGGATAGATCGGGACCACGGCTTTGACTGGGTTGACTGCGTCACGTTGACGTCAGCGCAACCTAACCCTAACCTTTTCTCACCAGAATAGGGCCTAGCCATAGAGGATGACAGGTGGGACCTGGGCCATGGTGGAAAGCCACGCAGGCGCCACGCGGGTTCACCGGAGAACACTGCAGACAGTGGTGGAGGGCGGCGCTAGCGAGCAAACGGGGATGCACAGTTGCGCGAGTTTGATGCGGAGCGACAAGAGGAACCAGAATATGGCGGCGCCACTCCGAACTGGTCACGGTAGAAGGGAGTACAACGACGGCCAGTAGCGGTGGTGACAGGAACATGTCATGGGGATCATTTTGGAAGAAAACAAGGAACAGGAGAGTACTGGAGGATTCCTAGGCTCACCGTGATGCTCGTGGAGGGCTCGGGGAGCTCAGGGAATGCCGGAATCGATGGTGGAGACGATGGCCGGAGCTTGGGAAGGAGATCGCGATTGGCTTGATTGCAGGCGTCCTTTATTGCATGGCTTGATGGAGAGGAAGAGGATGACCTGGTGGTATCGATGGTGGCCTTGGTTAGACGGGAGGAGCTCGGGAACGGCAGAACACGGCGGAGCCCGACGGCTAGGGTTAGCCAAGATCACAGAGGGAGAGGAAGAAAGTGAGAGAGGAGGGTATAAGGTTATGGGGAGGGAGAGATCATTATGGCGGTTCTCGTGGCATTCTTATCTGGGCGAGGCGACCTGTGGCGGTGGGGGAATCGTGAGCGGCAAGGATCGGCTTAGCGTCGGGAGGAAGATGATAGGGAAAGAAACGAATCGGTATTGGGCAGGAAATGGGCCAAGTTGGGCTTCTGCGGGTTGCACGCGAGCGATAGGCAGAGGAAAGAGGAATGGGCTGGCCTAGGACGGCTGTTGGATCTAGTTTTTATTTCTTGAAACCATTTTCCATTTTCTGTTTTGCTTTCTCTTTTGTAATTTCAAATACAAAACTGTTTTGTGTATTTTGAAAACACCAAAACTTTATAAACATTTCAAACATTGTAGGGGCCCTGGTTACTGTTTGGGCTCCATACCTTTTGTACTTTCAAAACATTTAAAACCATTTTTAATGTGTTTCAAATAGAGAGGGGAAGCTAGGGTTTAGGGTTTTGCTTTAATTTTTCTTAGTTTCATTTTTAGAATATGATGTTCATGCTATGCACATACAACCCTAATTACTATTAGTAGAAATAGGGGTGTTACACTAAAGGGGTGCGGCTCACGGGCGAAACACGTCGTTCGAAAAACCCTTTAGTCCCGAACCGGGACTAAAGGGTACCCGTTAGTCTAGCTTTGATGTACCAACCAGGCTAAAGGGGGTATAAATACCCAGCTCCCACCCCGGTTCGACCACCGAACCGGAGCACGAAAACTTCATTTTCCCGTGACATCACGCTTGCACTGTCGCCACCAGCATGTCTCGTCCCGTCCTTTGCACCCATCCGTCTTCCACCGCACCGGCCCCACCCTGCCCCGCGTTGCCCTGCCGCACCACCCCCGAGCCATCCCGCCGCCCGCATGCCACGCCATTCCATACCACCGTTGCGCTGCTCGCCACCCTGACCTTCCCCCACGCTCATTGCTGACCTCGTCATGCTGCACCGTCCCTGCATGTTAATTACTCTCAGATACGATACCGCGCCGTTTATTAGTGTTAATTAGTGTAATTTTGGTTAGCATGTATAATTTAGTTAGTTAGTTGTAATTTAGCTAGTGTTTATTAGATATTTTAGTTAATTAGTTAGTGTAATTTAGTTAGTGTTTAGAGATTTTAGTTAGTTAGTTTATTAGAGATTTTAGTTAGTGTATTTTAGTTAGTGTTTGGAGATTTTTGTTAGTGTAATTTAGTTTGGAGATTTTACTATGTGGAAAATATATGTATTTAGTGTTTATGTTTAGGATTAATTTAGTATAGAAATTTTATTTATGTTTAATTCAGTTTATTTTAGTTGATACTATTTACTCTCGTCATGTTTAATTTAGTGTTTAGGATTATGCCGCGTCCTCATCGTCGACTCGGCGGGAACGATGGAGGACTACTAGGCTCCATAACCGGGTATCCACAGGACTGGGCTCTTCCGGGAAGGCACTAGGCTGTCGCGCTGTCCAGGAGCGGTGCAGAGGGAGCCGGCCCCCGAAGAGGTGGTACCTCATCGTGTCACGGAGGAGGACGAGCACGTCCGTCGTTACATGTATGCGTTGGACGTCTGTAACACCCCAAAATATTAATGAGGATCATTCTCTAATTAATCATGATTAGGGTTAACACAATCTTTTACTAATTAAATTCAAATCTTAATGCTTGTGTGTATGAATGATTGCAATGCCATGTTTGATTGTTGGAAATGATGAGAAATAGTTTATATTCAAAACCATATCAACTAAGTCACAACCAAATCAAATCAAATCAAAACAAAAGAAAATGAAAATATGAAGCATAAGACCAAATGCTCATTTCTGCCAAAGTTAACCATTAGCTCACTTTGAGCATATCTAGCAACTAATCTCAAACAGAAACTTTCCCATTTCTTTTATCCCCTTGCTAGATCTAGTGACACTGAACCCAATGGAACTTACCAACCTTGCAGAAACTTTTTCAAATCTATTTGAGAGGCAATTCAAATTTGAATCTATCTCATATGACAAGATAGCCAATTTTGGAAAACCCCTCAAACCAACACCACTTGGCAAATCATTGCACCCCAGAGACTACCAAGATTAGTACCAGATCACTCACCAAAAATCATTGAATTTGGAGATGATTTAGTTCATGCGGCCATTTGATCGAACACTTGGTGATCACAGTACAACTACCAACTATCTACTATTTGTGATCAATCAATTGCTCATCCATTGTACCCCAAATCTTTACCCTAGCTCACCCACGATCACCCCCAGTACCCAGCCGTGCAATTGATCCACTCTTATTCACTGCCTTGATCAATGCCAGTGGTACCCGAGCTCACCATGTCACTCGGACATGGACAGCACGCCACAGGCCGCGCCTCACTCGCTCGCGATGTCTAGATAGTAGTCGTGACCTCACCGACCCTCTCTGACCACCCTCGACCAACGGCGAGACGCGGAGAACCTAGAATGTCCACACCCATTTAAGGCACGGACATGCCAAGAGCATGACGGAGCGCCGCATTCGCCTCGCACACACACGCCGGGACTCGACCTCTCCTCCCGTACTCGCAACCGCGACGTCACCAGCCACCACCCAGACATGCCCATTGGCCGCCGTGCGACCCCTTGACCATCGTACTCGCTAAAGAACACTGATGTACCCGCACAGAACACCAACGTAGCCTGACCAACTGAGACCGCCCCTTGTCGAGCCACCACTCACATGACGATCTCCACACCCAACAGCGTCGACCCATGCCCTTCTCCATGCCTAGCTCGACCTGTGGCAACGTCATCGACGAGCCCTGACCATGCCGCACTACCTCACCCTCGAGGTTATAAATAAAGACCACCCCCAGCCTCAATCTTCACACCATTCTACTCCTCTCTCACTTAGAAACACCCCTGACCTGTTCCCGGAGCAAGGCGAGCACCCTATCGCCGAAATTTGATCGGAGTCTGCCGCCGCCGTGAGGGAAAGGCGTCGTCGATTGGAGACACCCCAGGAGCTTCCGTGACCTCCATTCGACTAGCCGTCATCAACAAGATCATTCGCCCATACCGCCGAGCCTAGCTGGAGCCCTGGTAAGCCCATAGCCACCCTCGCTGTGTCGCTAGATTGGAATCTCGCCGAAGCACCACAACGTAGACGAGGAACCTAGACCATGGATCGTGTTGTAATCGTAGGGCTGATATTGATCGATACCGCTTCGCGTTAGATAACTCACTGACGTCTGGGACTAACCTGAGTGAGCCCGCTGCATGCGCACTGTGTAGTTGGGCCAACCCAGTAACGTTTCCCGCGCGAGACCAGTAATTCAAACCTAGACTTTTTCTTTTTATTCAAAAACCTTCTCAGTAGTGAACTTTAAAAATCAATTCATAGAGATTCACTGCACCAAATTGAATGAATCCAATTTTTTTGAAAGTAGATGAAAATCTCTAATCACTCCTGTTGGATTCAAATAGTTTGAAACTATGGCTCACCCTTAGTAAAAATAACAAGCCAGTAGCTTTTACAACTTTAAACATTTTTCTAAAATCAACCATGACTGATTTTGAGTTGATTCGAACTCTCAAAAATCATATTTGATAATACCTTTTTGAATATGTAAAAATCTACATACTTATATACAGTAGTCCTGGACCAAAACTAAAAGAATGACTTTCTAGTCATTCTTAGCCACTTAAATATTATAAAATAATAGTGTTAAACTTTATAAATTAGGCCAACCAATCTAAATCACATTCCCAAGTATTAGAGTATGTGGTGATGACATGTGTCAACATGATCCCATATTTTTAAATTGGAGAATATTAAATCCTAAGCAACTTTTCAATGAGTAGAAATTACTTTCCTAAAAATAAGTTAAATAAAATCTTATCACCCTTTCTTGTAATGATAGAGATGATGCTAGATAATCTAGTGTGGCCATTGTGTGATAGATAGAAGTAGTTAAGTATTGTTTGGTGATTGTGTACCTCGTATTTATTTATAGACACTAGTACCGATACGGGCTACGATGAGGAGGAATTCTACAAAGACGAGGAAGAGAACTTCGATCACCTTACCAATCAAGGCAAGCTAAGATAAACCATGCAAGTCCCACTTGCAAGCCTTTGTGATACCCCTTTTTACTATACCAAATCCCAGTTTTACATTCATGCTTTACTTTAACAAAGTTGTTCAGTAGTTAATTAATTAGATGATTAGTACAGAGGAGGAAAGTTTCATCAAGAGCTTGGAGCTTGACGAAGATAGATACACTAGCTTAGTACCCTACTACTAGTGACCCATATCCACCATTGATAAATGCTAGTGCTAAACTAAATTTGATCACTCGATGGGAACAAATGATTATGAAAACCTTGGAATGATGAGTCATTCTATTGAAATGCTTTGACATGTGTTATGGACACAATGACTTGAATATGATGGTGAATGAAGGATGTGACTTGAATTTGATAAAAACTGATTGTTGGGTTCGGATGCGATACCATTCCAACGTTTACCGTACAACCATAATACCCAAATTTGGGTAGGGCTTGACTGGAATTTTATATGTCTTAGTATGGGTTCCCTCGCGGGACGAGGTGAGCTAAAGCTACCTTGTGAATCTGATGTCCACCTATGCAGTGCCCAAGATAACAGACGGTCATGGTTGGGAGGCCAAACTCATAGGGGAGGTTCCTATACTAGGTTGTGTAACTGAAAATTTAGGATTGATTATCCGCATACTAAGTATGATGATTCAGGATTGTTCCTGATGGATGTATCGAATGTCGTGGTGAAAGTGTACCACCTCTGCAGAGTGTCAAAATATTCGAATAGCCGAGTCCGCGGTTATGGACAGTTGGAGGGCCATACTGTTCCGTTGTTAGATGTTTTCCAAAATGACCAGTGACTTGAAAGATGACCTTGAGTTGACCCCACATGTTGTGGAGATGAAGTTAGGTTCCCACCTAAGTAACCTAGACCACTAAAGATAGACTTTTATTAGTAGACACTGGCTGAAATAAAATTGGCTTGTGGCAAACAAACCTAGAGCCTAAGATTCCTATTAGATGGCCTTTTGCTTTAGTGTAAGTTTGCGAGTACTTCGAAGTACTCATGGCTTTGTCCCTTGTTATTCCCAGGGCCAGACTATGAAGGAGACTACGAGGAAGAAGGATAATAGGACGCTTACGATAACTAGGATCATCTCCCATCGTCGGCATTGCCTGTGACGTTGAAGATGGAGCCCCGACCACGCTACCTTTATTATAGTCCGCTGCATTGATTGTAATCAGACTTGTTATGTCTCGCAAAAATGGTAATCGTGAGATAGCGATGTATGGCATAACAGACATCTAGGATTAAAAATCCGGGTGTTGACAACGTTAGGGTCTCCGATACCTCACATGTTCTTTAGGCACCTCCCCCGAGATATTCTCCTATGATGGTTCCTACCTTTGGGTGTACACCTCCCACGTCCCAGGAGTCGAGGGTCGACGTCTTGGTTGAGATAGATGTGTAATAGGGATATATTATTTTTTATTATTGTTGTATTAACTGGATGATTCGAGATGTAGTATTGTTTAATTGGTACTTTATATTTCTTAAGTTAAGCTAAATTTATTTTTATCCTTCTATTGTTGCATTAAGCAAAAAGGTTTTATCTTTCTTCTGTTTTATATAGTGAAGGTATGGACGGTAGAGACGATGAAGAGCGCATGTACGACATGATAGATAAGGATACATGAGGTTACTATTACGATGGAGCAGCCGGTGGTCGAGATGATGATGGCTCCCAATACCTCAACTTGGATGGAGACTTTGGTGGAGACCATGATGGAGACGACGGTGGAGACGTCGGTGGAGATGACGGTGGAGACAATGGTGGAGACACCATAACAAAGTCCGGCGAGGTATATAAAGCCTCTATCGATCACTAGCTAGTAGATACATTAGTTTATTCATATATATACTAAAGACTGTTCCTTCTCTTAGACCTCCACACTGGGCCAATCTTCTGCAAGGAAACGAGGCCCACCCAGAAAGTTGGCCGATGGTGTGCGTTTCAAAATTGACCTAGTCTGTTATCGGGGTGAAACGTTGGAGCCGACAAAGGATTCAAATGAATTTGTATATCAATGCAGAGTGATAGTCAGGGACACCATCCCGATCACCACTCAAGGGTGGAATAAGCCAGGAAATAAAAGGGATCAAGTTGGAGCAATTTTTGTCAATGACAGAGCCAAAGCTTGTCCATGGAATACGCTCATGACACACTTCACTCTACTAGACTTGGACACTGATGATCTCACATCGGTATTGAGGTTGGCAGTCAAAAAGTGGGCCCTTAAGAAGATGGACAAATAATTCAAGGACTGGAAGAAAATATTATGCCACAACTATGTCAAGAAGAAGCTGACTCCGCCATTTACTGGCGCACTAGAGAAGCAGCGGGATAACTGGGCCGCATTTGTGGAGTACAAGGGCTCAGAAGAAGCTAAGGCAAGGTCGGCAAAGAATCAGAAAAATGTGGCCAAAAAGAAATATCACCATCATCTGGGGACAGGTGGCTACAAGAGTGCCATGCCTTAGTGGGAAAAAACTGAGGCCGATATGCATGCTAAAGGGGTCATTCCAGCTACAAATAAGTTGCCCGTGAGGTCAAAAATTGGTTACTTGGGCATGGGGGATTGTATGACCCTAAAACAGGGGACATTATTGCAAACAAAGACAGTGTTGCACCCAAGGATGCATTTATTAAAGTGATAGAAGAGGTTCGAGAGGGAAAGTTTGTTCCCGACAGAGAGAACGATGAGCTGACAAAGGCACTCGGGAATCCTGAAAAGGTGGGATGAACACGAGGATATTGGACCATCTTTTCCAAGGAAGATTGGGTTTCCCCAGGACATTGACACTTATAGAAGCCAATCAAGAAAAACGAACCGACAGAAGGCGGAGGAGGCAGCGGTTGGAGGCGGTTGAAAAAAGGAACGAGGAATTTCAAGCCATGTTGAAAGATCCTGCATTTGATAGCACGGTGGGCCCATCTCAGCGGAGAAGCAGCATGGCTTCCACGGACGTACAAGCTAATAATGTACTGCTGATCAAGAATAATGCACGAGTGACAGATGATACGGCCGGTGCAATGGTGGTTCGCTACCCCGTGGATGAAGTCAAGGCAAGAACTGCTTGTGAGCTACATGTGACACTGAAGAACATTTCCATGAAGGTGGCGCTCGACTTTGCTTTACCTTGTCCACCAGAAGTGACATATCATGGACGTCAGATTCCAACTGGCTATGCTTGTGTCGGTGTGGATGAAGTTGAGCCGACATTTTGATCACTCGAGCTTGACATCCCTATAGGTGAAGGGGAGAAAACACTAGGAGAAGTGGAGAGTGGGATAATTCTTTGGAAAAAGGAGCACATCGTGTTCCCAGGCTGGGTGCCAAGGCCATATTCTCCTACGATAAGCAATCCATCACCTCCGAGGCCACCATCTCCTCCGAGAAGCAATCCATCACATCCGACACCACCGTCTCTGTAACACCACGGTTCTGAAAAGACCGTAGCTTCTATGTGACATGCCAATCCCTGGATCGGTTCATTGGCCCACAATAGAATAAGACGAATAACATAGCAAGATATCTGTGTATCATAAATATCGAAGATCCAGAGTACCATTATTACAATAAAAGCTTAGCTCAAGGCTAGCTCAAATTATTCAGGTAGCAACATAAATAAAGCAAATCCTCCATTCTTCAAATTGCCCACAAGTGAACAAGTGCCGAGTGAAGTACCGTGGCCTAAATTGATTACTCAGAATCGGAATATCCTGCAACATGAAACATAGCAGCCCCGAAGGGTCAATACATGGAATGTATGGCAAGTAGAGCTATTAAAGGAGACAATAGTGCTAACATCTACATGCATATTTGGCAAGTGGAGCTGTGGCTAGCTTGCATTTGCAAATACCTTTGTCCTACTTTCATAAACAGTTTTTATTTTCTTTGAAAAGATCCTAATTAAGTTAACCCAACAGCATTAAAGCAATTATGAAATTAGAATGAGCGAGAAACATGTCATGAAATCAATATCAAGCAACTCAAATGTCCATAACCGGGGACACGGCTAATCAATTAGATTATACACCCTGCATGGGTTAGTACACTTTACCCATGTGACTTGGCCAGCCCAGCTCGTACCATCACTCGCATTTTGGGTGATGATAGGGAGAAGTCCAAGAAGTGACCGTTCGGGAAGTAGCTCCCCAATCCCGAAGCGCACCGGTCCAACCTACCAAAATTCTACATCTCTGGATACGCGGGTTCGGGTTATCACAACCTACTAAGTCCAACCAACCGCCTATTTCATTATTGGCACATGGTCGTACACGTAAGCTACAAAATAAAGAAGCCAATCATTTTGTCTTGATACCTGGGTGCCTTTCCGCAATGATACCACCAAAAATTATCAATCCCATCACACCCAGGAGATTCATTGATTAAGTTGTTTTAGTTTTCACAAACCAACACATTTAGAAACAACTTTCGATGATGTAACCCAGCCCTCGTTCATCATAGCATGGCTAAGCACATCTACCAACGGTGGTTCATCTACAGGAAAGCCCTACCACATAATAGGACATAGCATAGCGATAGTATTATCCTACACATGCATCTACAAAATACACGACAATGCATTGAAAATAATAGGATAACATCATGAATAAAGTAGCATCTACTTTCCTTGGTTGTAGCGGTCGGAAGAACAATCCACACACGAGCAAGCATTGCACTCATCACAATCTACACGATACAATTGCAATCATAAACAAACCATCCACAATCATATGCAAGCAAATATGATGCAAGATGCATGAATGACAAGTGGGTCGATGCTACAGAAGCATCACATAATCTTATTCGGTATAGCTACCGTATGCATGCATGGAAATTATTTTTAGCACAAGGAAAACAAGTATGCAATTTATAATGCTCAATAGTAGAGCTAGAAACCAAATAATTCACTATTGTTAACATACTACTTGTAAAATCTTGGAAAAATTCTACTGTGTAGGCAATACTAAATAGGAACAGTACCAATTGGAATTTCTCAAAAAGGATTTATATAACTCCCTAAGTAATTAAAATACTGCAGTAAGCCATTAAATAGATTCTGCAAAATTTATTACTGTAAGCCCAACTTTTTAATTCACTTTGAAATTCCCCTTGTCCTACTGATTCCAGGGACATATTATTTGCAATTTTAGGAGTTACAGAACTTATTCTACGAATTAATTACTCTAAAAAGGCCATTAACTCATTTAATTATTATGTAAAAAACCTTGCTGCAAAAGTGTAAAAGAATGGTACAGAAAGATTCTACATGAGTTACTGAATCTACACATATTTTATTTGTAATTTTTGGCCCAGTAGATTTAAATATATGAATTTTGCAAGTTTTAATCAAAATCTGCCAATTAAATCTATTTAGAAAAACACCCAGTCAACCCTGACTATTGACCGCGTTGACGTGGCGCTGACTGGGCGCGCTGACTGGTCAGCGGTCAGAGGGTTGGTCAATGGTCCATCTGGACCGTTCGTTCCAGATCGAAGGGCAGGGAGGCACGCGAGAGGAGGAGGCTCACCGGCGGCGGCGGACGACGTCGGTGGCGGCGGCTCCGTCGATCCTGGCGGCGGCGGCTCGGCGTACGGGGTCGGCGGCGTGGCAGTGGGGCTTCTCGGCGTGGAGGCGGAGGTTGGCAGGGTCGGGGGCAACGTTGGCGCCCAGCTGGAGCGGTGGCGGCGTCGGTGGCGGGGCGACGGCGGTGGCGCGGCGTGCTCCTGCGGGGAGAGAAGGGGAAGGCGAGTCAGTGGGACGGCAGCGAGGTCGCGTGCATGGGGAAGGTGTGACTACGCAGAGGGCGCGCTACCAGCAAAGAAGGCGCGAGAATCGGGCTAAGCGTGCAGGGCGGGCGGCGATAGGAGAGGGAGGTGGCGGCGGCTGGGCTAAGTAGGGGCGGCTCGGCAGGTGGCGCATGATTCGCGCGGCGGTTGCGAGTCCGGCGAACGGGCGGGCGCAGGCGCCGACAGGTGGGCTCCACCTGTCGGTGGCTGGCGTACGGCTGGCGAGCGGGCCCGGCAGCGGCGGCGGCGCGTACTATCTGCCGCGCGATGTGCTGTGGCTGCTGCAGCACGGTTGGCGGGTTGCGACGTGGCTGGGCCAGCGCGGCCCGGCAAGCTGGCTGGCTGCGCGCCTTTTTTTTTGTTCTTTTCCCTTTTCTAATTTCTGTTTTAGTAATTCTATCGTAACTTTTTCATACGAATTCCGAATTGAGTGATCCAAAATGCTACGGGTTCGTGGAGGAACCCTCTATGCACCTGGGCCATCCATACACTCAAAATATAATGTTTTTGACAGAGGCACGGTAAAACCAAGCGTTCAAGTGTAGGCGTCAAAATGCAAATGCAAGTGGTTTGATTTGCCAAAATCTTTTCAAACTGATTTTTTGCATGGATGATCATGATGCAAGGACATGAATGATATGCAGTACCACATATAAAATTTGGGATGTGACAAGACTAACCCCCTTAAGATGAATCTCGTCCCCGAGATTTGGCGCGGCTAGCAAATAGGTGTGGGTAATCCTCTCGGATGTCATCCTCACGCTCCCAGGTGGCTTCTTCTTCGGTGTGGTGGCTCCATTGCACCTTGCAAAACCTGATCGTCTTGATACAGGTAATCCTCTCCGTTGTCTCCAGAATCTTGACTGGCTTCTCCTCATAGGTCAAGTCATTCTCAAGCTGAACCTCCTCTAATGGCACAGTGTCTCTTAGTGGTGTATCCACCATCTCCGGGTGGCACTTCTTTAGCTGGGACACGTGGAACACATTGTGGACAGCAGACAGAGCCTCTGGCAAGTCCAACTGATAAGCAACTTCTCCTTTGCATGCTAAGACCCGATATGGTCCAATAAACCGAAGTGCCAGCTTACCCTTGATTCCAAATCTCTTGATCCCACGAAGTGGCGACACTCGGAGGTATGCTCTATCAACTACCTCATACACAACTTCCTTGCGCTTGGCGTCGGCGTAGTTCTTCTGCCTTGATTGTGCTACCTTCAGCCTGTCCCTAATCAAGGCGACCTTCTCCTCAGCGTCCTTGATCAAATCAGGTCCAAACAACTGACGTTCCCCTACTCCATCCCATAGCAGTGGTGTCCGGCACCGTTTCCCGTACAACACATCGAACGGTGACGTCTTGATGCTGGTCTGATAGCTGTTGTTGTAGGAAAACTCGGCATACGACAAATTCTCATCCCAACTAGAACCATGAGCCAAAGCGCAAGCCCTCAGCATATCCTCCAAAATCTGATTTACTCTCTCGGTCTGTCCATCAGTCTGTGGGTGGAATGCTGTGCTAAACTCCAATCTAGTCCCCAATGACTCGTGCAGCTGGCGCCAAAAGTGTGGGGTAAATTGGGTGCCTCTATCAGATACAATACTCTTAGGAACTCCATGTAGGCACACAATCCTGTCCATATAAATATTGGCCAACCTTGCACTCGTATAGGTCGTCTTCACCGGTATAAAGTGGGCTACCTTGGTCAAATGGTCGACCACTACCCAAATAGAGTCATATCCTGACCTGGTCCTGGGCAATCCTGTGATAAAATCCATTCCCACTCTATCCCACTTCCAATCCGGCACGGGCAATGGTTGTAGCAGTCCTGCTAGCTTCTGGTGTTCCGCCTTCACTCGGCTACATACATCACACAAGGCAATATGCTCAGCGATGTCTCCCTTCATGTTGTTCCACCAGAATCTGTCCTTTAGATCCATATACATCTTCGTATTGCCTGGATGTATGGAATACGGCGAGTCATGAGCTTCCTGAAGAATTAATTTCCTTATCTCCGGATCGTTGGGAACGCACAAACGATCTCCATACCACAAGGTTCCTTGCTCATCCTTGCGGAATTCTTTTGCTCGATCCTCCTTCATCTTTTCCTTTACTTCATCTATCTCCTTGTCTCCTACTTGAGCCTTCCTGATCCTGTCATGTAGCGTTGGTTGGACTTCCATTGTTGCCAAATATCCTTCTGACACTACCTCCAGTCTAAGGTCCTTGAATTGCTTGCACAAATCCTCGGGCAATTCCCCAATTGTCAATCCATTGGCATAAACCTTCCGGCTCAGGGCATCTGCTACTACATTAGCCTTTCCTGGGTGGTATTGCAGATTCATATCATAATCCTTGATAAGTTCCAACCATCTCCTTTGCCTCATGTTCAGTTCCTTCTGTGTAAATATGTACTTTAGGCTCTTGTGGTCGGTGTACACATCACAGTGTTTTCCCATTAAGTAGTGCCTGCATACCTTGAGCGCATGAACCACTGATGCTAATTCCAAGTCATGCGTGGGATAATTCCTCTCATGGTGTTTAAGTTGCCGCGAGGCGTATGACACCACTCTCCCATCTTGCATCAGCACACTCCCAAGTCCCTGTCGGGAAGCATCACAGTACACTTGGAAATCCTTCTGAAGATCTGGTAAACATAGGACAGGTGCGGTCACTAGTCGACGCTTCAGTTCCTGAAAGCTGGCTTCACATGCATCTGTCCACTCAAACTTCCTTTCCTTCTTCAGAAGTTCTGTCATTGGCTTAGCAATCTTGGAGAAGTTTTCAATGAACCTCCTGTAATATCCAGCAAGTCCCAAAAGGCTACGAATATCACCCACATTCTTGGGCGCTTCCCACTCAGTTACTGCAGTTACTTTGCTTGGATCAACAGCGACTCCTTCTCCTAACACCACGTGTCCAAGAAATCCAACAGTGTTAAGCTCGAACTCACACTTGCTGAATTTGGCATACAACTTGTGTTCCCTCAGCTTCTCCATAATCAGTCGCAGATGTTTCTCATGCTCAGCATCATCCTTGGAATATATCAGTATGTCATCAATAAACACCACTACGAACTTGTCCAAGTACTCCATGAATACCTTGTTCATCATGGTCATGAAATATGCCGGGGCATTCGTTAGTCCAAAAGACATAACCGTATACTCATATAAACGATACCTAGTAGTGAAAGCGGTTTTTGGTATGTCCTCCTCCCGGATCTTCAATTGGAAGTAGCCCGATCGCAGATCAATTTTGCTAAACACCTTTGCTCCTTCCAGTTGATCAAACAAGTCATTTATGTTTGGCAGGGGGTATTTGTTCTTGATGGTCACCTCATTCAGCAAGCGATAGTCCACCACTAATCTCTTGCTGCTGTCTTTCTTCTCCACAAACAGAACAGGTGCACCCCATGACGACGAACTAGGCTGAATGAATCCCTTGTCCAACTGCTCCTTTAACTCCTTCTTCAATTCTTTCAGCTCATCCACATCCATTTTATATGGTCTCTTGGCTATTGGTCCTGTTCCCGGCATCAGATCGATGAGAAACTCCACTTCCCTGTCAGGTGGCATCCCTGGCAGCTCTTCCGGAAACACGTCGGGGTAATCCTTAATCACAGGCACAGTATCCATGCTAACCCCCTTAAGAGAATTCAGCTTACACCTTCCCGGTCGTATAGCCGACTTGAACCTAATTCTCTTACCATCCGGGGTTTTGAGCGAAACAGCTCGCTGTGCACAATCTATGTGTCCCCCATGCATAGACATCCAATCCATACCCAGAATTACATCTAAACCTTGTGATTCCAACACTATCAAATGTGCAATGAAATTGTGTGCTCCAATCTTCACAGTTAAATCGCAGCATCCCGCGCTAGCTATCATATCTCCTCCCGGTGAACTCACTCTAATAGACTCTTTCATAGATTCCGTAGGTAACTTATACTTATCCACAAATGCCCTTGATATGAATGAATGCGATGCACCAGTATCGAGAAGTATAAGTGCAGGGTGAGTGTTGATTGGAAACTTACCAATCACAAGGTCAGGCTCATCTGGGATCTCCTCCACATTCATGTGGTTCACTGTGGCCTTCTGTTGTTGGTTGGCTTCAGTACCTTCTTCTCCGGACAGTTGTCTGCATAATGTCCCTTCTGGCCACACTTGAAGCATGTCACCTCACTCAGATCCTTCTTCACAAAGTTGTGATGACGGTTGCGGTCATGTCCACCGTGTCCTCTAGAATGGTGAGAGTGTCCTCCCTTGTGTCTGTGGTGGTTGCTCTTGTGGTTATCATGGAGATGCCCATCGCCTCCATGGTGGTTGCGGTCATGGCTCCCATGGTCACTCCCTCCATGCTTGGAGTATCCACCATAAGAAGTGCGAGACTTCTGGTGAGAACCAGAGTGGTGATTGCTGCTCTTTCTCTTGCGGTTTTCCACTTGCTTGTGCTTCCCTTCCAAGATCCTGGCTTTGTCCATAAGCTCCTGGAAAGTGGGACAATAAACCACCAGCAGCTGCACTGAAAGCTCATCACTGAGGCCATCCAGGAATCTCTCCCTCCTTTTTGCATCAGTGTCAACATCCTCAGGTGCATAACGAGATAGGTTGTTGAAATCCTCAATGTACTCAGCCACGGTGCGATTGGTTTGGCGCAAGTTGCGAAACTCCTTCCTCTTCAGGCTCAGAACTCCTGAAGATACGTGGTTGGTCTTGAAACCTTCCTCAAACATTGCCCAAGTCACGGTGTCCAGCGGGTGGGTGATCTGAAAAGTGTCCCACCAAGAAGCGGCTGGTCCCTCCAGTAGGTGAGCGGCAAACCTCACCTTCTCAGCATCAGTGCACCCAACAGTTACCAGATCCTTGTTGACTGAACGCAACCAGTCAAGAGCAACCATTGGTTCCGTTGCAGTAGAGAACTTAGCTGGCCTCAGCCTCAGAAACCTAGTGAGAGCATCCCCTGAGGCTGGTTGTTCCCATTGTTGTTGTTGTTGTTGTTGTTCTGAGCTTCCATGAACTGGGTCATAACTTGGGTCAGCTGTGCCTGAGCTTCCATGAGCTGCTCCAACTCAGTGGGTTGACGGCGGGGAGGCATCTGCGGTTCAGCATAGGTAAGCTTAGAAAGAATCAACTACGAAAACAGGATTCTACCCATGCATTATGATCAAACAACAACAAAATCATTGCAGACAATCTCAAGCAAGCAACACATCAACAAACAAGTGATCCAGCAACATCCCAGGGGTTATCCTAGCAGTGCATATCTACTGAAATAGTTTTTGGAAGAGTTGACAATGGTTAACTATACAATAGATCAACAAAGCATTAAAAACAACAATCTGCCAAGACAGTCCATCAGTGTTCACGAATTTTTCTACCTGACTTAAACTCGTTAGAAAATTTTTCTGATTTTTGTGCATACAGTACAGAGAGTTTCGCACCAGCCCTATTGTTTTCAGATTTTTCCAAGATACCAGTAAAATATGAAAAATCATACAGTACCGCTGTATCAGCAGAAAACTGCAACAGGAATAACTCAGATATTAACCAATCTTGCTATAACTCTTCCATAAAATTTCGCACAAATAATTCTGGGATATTGGAGTACACAAATAAGCAACTAAACACTCTTAAACTAACAGTAATTAAGTTTTACATCGATCAAGACTAGTCCTAACGATTTTACCTAACGAAGACTAATTGGTGGACTTCTATCTACTTCTTGAAGAGGTTGCGGTAGGTCCTTGCACTCATGCATTGGCGCTTCTGTCCATGAACCAACCATGGCGGTGGAGTATACACCTCTCCCGTGTCATCACTTGAAATCTTAAACTCCACCTCTTTTGGATCCTCCTCTTCTTCTTCATTCTCTGCTACAACTGCAACAGCTTCATCTCCTCCACCATCCTCGTCTCCATCATCATCATCCTCGTCCTCATCATCATTATCGTTCCCAATGTCATTGTCATCATCATTGTTGCCACCATCTCCATTGTCATCATCAGAGGGTGGATTCAGCTGTGCTTGGAGAGCGGCAATCTGGGCTGCCATATCTTCAATAGTTTGATCCCTTTCTTGGACGATCCCTTGCAACTGTTGTATGGCCTGGTTGTTTTCCTGCACAGTTCCATTAAGCTGAGATATGGTTGCATCCCTGCCTATCAGGGCATTCTCTAGAACTCCCACAGCTTCATGCAAGGTGTGTATCTCCTGTCCTTGGACCACCATACCATTGCTGGCAAAATCTGCAATCTCCTTTACCATCATCACTTTCTCAGCTAGAGCTCCATTCTCCCTTTCCATGTCCTCTATGTGCCTCCAACGGGGCGGCATGTTGTTCCTGTCGCCCGGGGTAACCACAATGTTCCCATATTCATCACGCCTCCCATAGTCATGGTAGGGTGAATCTACTAGCAGTAGGTGTCGGACAAGATGGCACTGGCGAGACAGGGCTTCATGCATGGCCAAGTTTATTCCAAGTCCCCAGTTGCAGTATGTCTTGGGGTAGATCAGATGCACAGGGTTTGGCAAGGCGACATCCCTGAAGATGAATGTGGTGATCTCCCATGCATCCTCGCCATATCCATAGGTGTACAACCTTCTTCCCTTGAACATGGGCAGTGGCAATCCCAATGACTGCGAGAGATGTGCTAACTGTCTTGCAAAGGGCCTTGGTGACTCCATGGTTGCATACTCAGTCCTGACTTCTCCCATCTATCAATTAAAAGAGGAATGTGCGAGAATAGCATATGGTAAGAATTTACGAGAGAGAAAGGCATAAGATGAAAGACAGAGTTAATATAGGCTTTAATAAATCTATGGCTTCCTATTCCAAACCTAGGTCACGATCCTACAGTCGACACACGGGCTCTGATACCATCTTGTAACTCCACGGTTCTGAAAAGACCGTAGCTTCTATGTGACATGCCAATCCCTGGATCGGTTCATTGGCCCACAATAAAATAAGATGAATAACATAGCAAAATATCCGTGTATCATAAATAACGAAGATCCAGAGTACCATTATTACAATAAAAGCTTAGCTCAAGGCTATCTCAAATTATTCAGGTAGCAACATAAATAAAGCAAATCCTCCATTCTTCAAATTGCCCACAAGTGAACAAGTGCCGAGTGGAGTACCGTGGCCTAAATTGATTACTCAGAATCGGAATATCCTGCAACATGAAACGTAGCAGCCCCGAAGGGTCAATACATGGAATGTATGGCAAGTAGAGCTATTAAAGGAGACAATAGTGCTAACATCTACATGCATATTTGGCAAGTGGAGTTGTGGCTAGCTTGCATTTGCAAATACCTTTGTCCTACTTTCATAAACAGTTTTTGATTTTCTTTGAAAAGATCCCAATTAAGTTAACCCAACAACATTAAAGAAATTATGAAATTAGAATGAGCGAGAAACATGTCATGGAATCAATATCAAGCAACTCAAATGTCCATAACCAGGGACACGGCTAATCGATTAGATTATACACCCTGCAGGGGTTAGTACACTTTACCCATGTGACTTGGCCAGCCCAGCTCGTACCATCACTCGCATTTTGGGTGATGATAGGGAGAAGTCCAAGAAGGGACCGTTCGGGAAGTAGCTCCCCAATCCCGACGCGCACCGGTCCAACCTACCAAAATTCTACATCTCTGGATACGCGGGTTCAAGTTACCACAACCTACTAAGTTCAACCAACCGCCCATTTCATTATTGGCACATGGTCGTATAGTAAGCTACAAAATAAAGAAGCCAATCATTTTGTCTTGATACCTGGGTGCCTTTCCGCAATGATACCACCAAAAATTATCAATCCCATCACACCCAGGAGATTCATTGATTAAGTTGTTTTAGTTTTCACAAACCAACACATTTAGAAACAACTTTCGATGATGTAACCCAGCCCTCGTTCATCATAGCATGGCTAAGCACATCTACCAACGGTGGTTCATCTACAGGAAAGCCCTACCACATAATAGGACATAGCATAGCGATAGTATTATCCTACACATGCATCTACAAAATACACCACAATGCATTGAAAATAATAGGATAACATCATGAACAAAGTATCATCTACTTGCCTTGGTTGTAGCGGTCGGAAGAACAATCCACACACGAGCAAGCGTTGCACTCGTCACAATCTACACGATACAATTGCAATCATAAACAAACCATCCACAATCATATGCAAGCAAATATGATGCAAGATGCATGCATGACAAGTGGGTCGATGCTACAATGGCATCACATAATCTTATTCAGTATAGCTACTGTATGCATGCATGGAAATTATTTTTAGTGCAAGGAAAACAAGTATGCAATTTATAATGCTCAATAGTAGAGCTAGAAACCAAATAATTCACTATTGTTAACATACTGTTTGTAAAATCTTGGGAAAATTCTACTGTGTAGGCAATACTAAATAGGAACAATACCAATTAGAATTTCTCAAAAAGGATTTATTTAACTCCACGGTAATTAAAATATCAGAGAGTAGGGTCAGGATCTCACAAAATCCCACTTCTAGTTCATTTGTCAAAATCTAGTGTAAATTTTTGGTCAAAATTTGAACTAGATTTTGACAAATGAACTAGAAATGGGATTTTGGTGGGATCCCACTTGACACCCTAGCAGTAAGCCATTAAATAGATTCTGCAAAATTTATTATTGTAAGCCCAACTTTTTAATTCACTTTGAGATTCCCCTTGTTCTACTGATTCCAGGGACATATTATTTGCAATTTTAGGAGTTACAGAACTTATTCTATGAATTAATTACTCTAAAAAGGCCATTAACTCATTTAATTATTCTGGACAAAACCTTGCTTCAAAAGTGTAAAACAATGGTACAGCAAGATTCTACACGAGTTACTGAATCTACACACATTTTATTTGTAATTTTTGGCCCAGTAGATTTAAAGATATGAATTTTGCAAGTTTTGATCAAAATCTGCCAATTAAATCTATTTAGAAAAACACCCAGTCAACCCTGACTGTTGACCGCGCTGACGTGGTGCTGACTGGGCGCGCTGACCGGTCAGCGGTCAGAGGGTTGGTCAACGGTCCATCTGGACCGTTCGTTCCAGATCGAAGGGCAGGGAGGCACGCGAGAGGAGGAGGCTCACCGGCGGCGGCGGACGACGTCGGTGGCGGTGGCTCCGGCGATCCTGGCGGCGGAGGCTCGGCGTACGGGGTCGGCGGCATGGCGGCGGGGCTTCTCGGTGTGGAGGCGAAGGCTGGCGGGGTCGGGGGCGACGTCGGCGCGTAGCTGGAGCGGCGGCGGCGTCGGTTGCGGGGCGACGGCGGCGGCGAGCGTGCTCTTGCGGGGAGAGAAGGGGAAGGCGAGTCAGTGGGGCGGCGGCGAGGTCGCGGGCATGGGGAAGGCGGCGGCGCGGCGGCGGGCACGCTTACCGGCGACGGCGGCGCGAAATCGGCGGCGGCGGCTGCGAGAAATCGGCGGCAGCGGCTGGCTCGTGCAGGGGCGGGGCGGCGCGATAGGGAGAGGGAGGTGGCGGCGGCTGGGCTAAGTAGGGGCGGCCCGCGCGGGGTCGGCGCGGATTCGGCGGGCGGCGGTTGCGGAGTCCGGGGCGAACACGGCGGGCGGCGGCGGTGGCGCCGGCAGGTGGGCTCCACCTGTCGGTGGCTGGCTGGCGAGTGGCAGCGGCGTCAGTATTATCTGGCCAGTGTCTTCAACTGCTGCGGTTGGCGGGCTGCGGCGTGGCTGGGCCGGCGCGGCCCAGCAGGCTGGCTGCGTGCCGTTTTTTTGTTCTTTTCCCTTTTCCAATTTCTGTTTTAGTAATTCTATCGTAACTTTTTCATACGAACTCCGAATTGAGTGATCCAAAATGCTACGGGTTTGTGGAGGAACCCTCTATGCACCTGGGCCATCCATATACTCAAAATATAAAGTTTTTGACAGAGGCACGGTAAAAACCAAGCGTTCAAGTGTAGGCGTCAAAATGCAAATGCAAGTGGTTTGATTTGCCAAAATCTTTTCAAACTGAATTTTTGCATGGATGATCATGATGCAATGACATGAATGATATGCAGTACCAAATGTAAAATTTGGGATGTGACAGTCTCCTCCGGAAAGCAATAGTCTACCCCTTCTCGAGAGGGAATGCAGCGCGAGTACATCTCCATCTTCGACGCCTCCGCCTCCGCCTTCGGAGCCCACTAAGTCAAAGGGACAAAAGTGGAAGAATAGCACCGCTTTGTCAAGGTATAACCGACGTGCAAAATGACAAGAGCCCCTACCAAGAGTACAACAGCCTCTTCCCAAGTTAGCTTACCACCGGACTAATGAGGAAAGCATGTTGATCTCCCAAGCCTAAGTGAAGGCCCATTTTGCACCAAAACAACCCGACCCAAAGTTGAAAGTTGATCTGAAAGTAGAGAAGAACTTCAAGGAATTCCTTGCATAACCACCCCAACATGTGTTACATAGGAAAGATGACTATACACGCTGTCTTACAAAGACAATGAAAGAGAATACATCAAGAAGTAGTTCAAGTGGGAGAAGCTGAAGAGAAGTTTTCCAGCTCGACAAACAGGCAAAACAATCGATCCCCCCGCTCAAGGTGTTACCCTAGCCTGCTCAAGATGCAATAAATATGGAAGAGGCTATTAAATTAGCCAAGGAATGTCAAATGACTATCGAGGAAATTCTAGGTGGCGGAGAAATCACCAAGGAACCAATAGCACGGAAATATGTCTACGGGGAGCCTTTGGTCACCAAAGAGGCATTCGAGCATCTGCCAACACAAATGTGACTTTTGCATGCCTGGTACTTGAAAGTCACAACGGAAGATCTACAATATCTCTTAGTGAAAGTTGGAAATGAGTACTTCCGTCCAGGTGACTTGATCTCTACTAAACTTTGTGAATTATTTCAGTTACTCAACCAAGAAGCCCTCGACAAGTCCATCATCAGCTGCTATTGTCTGTAAGTAATTAAGTCTCTAGCTCAGCTCGTTCCATTTATTGTCTGTAATTATCCTCACTATATCCTTTTGTGTATGCTAATATGCAGAATGAAGATTCAGGAATGTAGAATAAAGAGAATTTATTCCATTGGGTTTGTTGACCCGAAGATAGTTAATGGACATACGCTAAGTTCGAAGCCCGAGGAAAGAGAGCTTAACTTGCTAATGTTTTTAAAGGAGCAATATACACTATGTAAATACTATTTCCTTACAACTACGGGTGAGAGTCTTACTATCTTGTATACATTCACTTTTTATTTACTCGATGTTAAGTGTAATTGATGAGTATATAAACATGTGCAACTTCCACTGGATTCTTATAAACATTGACGTTGACCATGCGAGAGTTGACATCTCGGACTCATTAAAGAAAGTCATGGAAGAGTACCATAGCATGCCTAATATGCTCCAAAGGTAATTTCAATCATTACCGCAGCATGCTTATGTGTCTCTTTCGTTCATTATCTGAGATGTCAAGTAATTAATAACTGATTCATTCATTTATTTTTTATCGGACAGGGTTTGGAAAAGGTTCACGAAGGAGGTTAAGGGTGAATGGCGTAAGGAGCTGACTTTTCACCTGATCCTGGTAAGTAGTATGAGAGCTAGGTCCGCGCATCTCTTCAATTCTAGTCTCCACACAATTATCATGCTTGATTATTATTTGATTGAATTATATTCTCGAATAGTATGCGAGGCAGCCACAAGGGACTAATTTATGTGGATATTACGTATGCAAGTTCATTCACGGGTGTATAGAGAAAGATATAGACTTTATTGAAGTACATAAATAATATATTCACAATTTATATTAGGGATTTCTATTTTCATGCCCCTGGTTCGTTAGTTATACTCAGTTTTCCCCAGCCGCTTAACTCTTCCTCAGTTTTCCCCTCGCTATGTTATGAAACCCTCGCAGGGACACGGATAGAGGGATGCCGTCAGGTCAAAGGCTTGACCATTACATGCTGACTAGTGGGACCATGTTGGGCAGGGTCATGTGTTGAGAATTATGTTACATGGCATCGACCATTACATGCTGACGGGTGGGGCCGTGTTGGGGCGGGTCCTGCATATGTGGTTAAGGGTGGAGCCGTGTTGGGACGGGTCTTGCATACATGGTGAACGGTGGGGCCACATGGAGACACGTCAGACCAGCCATTCTTGCTCACCCAAAGCATTCACTTCCTCCCGAGCTTGGAACAGCTCCCACACCACCCCTCCACTGCCCCGCCATCGTGCCCTCCTAACTTACGTCATCCCTGGCCCCAGAGCCACGCCTCCCCCTAGCCGTGGAGCCCACTCCACCTCCGGCTCCACTCCCGGCCCTACTAGATCTAGCCCTTTCGCGGAACAATATGCAATGTCAGCTGGTGTATCGACCATCCACGTCGAGCATGGAGAAGATTGGGTGGAATAGCAGGGATCTGACACATGGATTCCATATGGGTAAGCATCATTACCTTTATGGATTGATTATTGGCAGTATTTGAGCGTGAATCGCTGGTGCTCAATTAACTGCCTTGCTTTTTGAATAGGATTGATCCAGTGCTGGCATTTCGGCTGGCTGTTACACTGGGTACTAGCATAATTCATGGTTGTGAACAATATCTCTCTGGATTTTACTTCCCAGCGGTGGTTGCAACCTCCATAACTCTCAGAGATTTGATAGATAAAATCTGTTGTAAATTGCCCTGGAGCAGTGGCAATTCAGTTGATT
The DNA here is from genome assembly GCA_023614405.1 of Avena insularis. Classification (NCBI taxonomy): domain Eukaryota; kingdom Viridiplantae; phylum Streptophyta; class Magnoliopsida; order Poales; family Poaceae; genus Avena; species Avena insularis. Next base: position 238,613,809 of record CM042693.1, on the reverse strand, counting down.
TGCAATATTTAAACATTAGCGAGCAAAGATCGCTCCCACTAACTAGCGAAGATGATATGGTAATGCTTTTCTCTTTGAATGATGCCAAAAGTTTTGGTCTAATTCGTCTCCATGTGCATCCTAAAGTTGAGCACACGGGAAAGAGTGTTAAATTATCATCTGGTGGTCACGCATTATCAGGTGGTCGGGCATCATGTGTCTCTACTGTCTCTGCTAATAGTGTGCACCCCGGCAATCCTTATAGGTCCACAGCAGTACCATCTGTTTGCACTGTGAGTGTAAGCCAAACCGCTAGTGTGGCCGATGTGGAGGACGAGGGCAGAGCCTGACGAGGGAGCGCCTCCACTAGATGATGAGGATGAGTTGATGTTTCCTGAATTTCTAGATAGATTCAGTAAACATGCACTAGATGATCAATACACGGATGAAATTGCCCAGGGTGCTAGATTTGATGACACTAATGACGAAGAGAATGAGGAGAACAATGACAGCCTCGTTCTAGCCGAGTATGATGGTGAGGACGTTCCAGTAATTGAGTAGGACAGGGACGATCCTAAGATTTCAGAAGGCACCGTATGTGAAATGATGCGGGACTATAATAATTCCCTTAATACATATTGCATTCTCACCAATAATGATTATGATGTTATTAAGAGTGATCCAACAAGGTTCACAGTGAAGTGCCCATACAAGAGGTGTAGGTGGAGGATGCATGCATCCACTATACTCAATAGCAGTTTGGTTTAGGTATTACAACCAGTTGTGTATTTTAGATCATTGTATAGAGTTTGTTAGTTGTACCTGACATTTTCATTATGTTTCACATAAAACTTAACCGGTTCGAACATTCTTGTCCACATCAAGGGGGACAACCAAAGACAAAATAAAACTAGCAAAGACTAGGTGGCTGGTAGATACAACCATGGATTGGATGAGAGCGAACCCATCACTTGGTCCAACAATGCTCACAAAGGAAGTTTCTCAAAAGTTTAATATTACAGTACCCTACATGAGGATGTTCTATGGAAAGGAAATGGCTCTTGAGAGGATCAATGGTCCATGGAATGAAAGTTTTCATTTGCTTTACAGCTTTAAAGCTGATGTGGAGATTGCTAGTCCAGGTAGTGTTGTACAGATAGACATGCATAAAGTTCAGTACAAAATAAGAGGGAAGACAATGGATAAGGAGTGCTCTAGAAGGGCTTTTGTTTGTTTCAAAGCTTGCTGGAAAGGGTTTCTGGATGATTGCAGGCCTTATTTGGTCGTGGATGCAACAACTCTTCATGGCAGATTTAAAGGATAGCTAGTAGCTGATACTGCAGTTGATGGCCACAATTGGATGTTCCCTGTTGCTTATGGAGTTTTGGAGATTGAGTAAGAGGAAAGTTGGACTTGGTTTCTAAGAATTTGCGCGACCGTATAGGTCATCCACCAGGACTTACTATCCACACGAACACTTGCAAAGGTTTGGAGAAAGCTATAGAAGCAGTATTCCCTAGAGTGGAGCATAGGTAATGTATGTGACACTTAGTGTAGAATTTTACAAATAAATTCAAGGGTAAAGTTTATACTGACAACCTATGGACAACTTCATACACATACAGTTTGAGGAAGCATCTATATCATTTGGAAGTGTTGTATAAACAAAAACCTATGATGAAGGAGTACTTTGGATGCACATCATGTAATGGTGTGGTCAAGTAGCCAATTCAATGAAATTTGCAAGGTATACTATGTAACAAGTAACCTTGCAGAGAGTTTCAATGCAAAGGTCAAGTCATTGAAAGAGCTTATGCTGTGGCAAATATTTGATAAGATTAGGCAGATGATCATGATAAGGTCGATTTGCGACAAAGAATTGCATCAACAGTATATGCTGGCCATCTCATCCTCCCATCTTTGATTAAGGCTTTGCATGCCAGGGCAAAACAATTGAAGATGAAATGCATTAGAAGAGAAATGGAGGTTGAGGTAACATACACTGATAGTAAAGATAGGCAATGGAGGTATCCAGTGCGTTTGGTTGATAGGACATGACATTGCAGGCAATGGCAGCTCCATGGGAAACCCTGCATACATGCATTGTTTTTCATGGGTGTTCTAGGAGGTGAAGAGGGTGAAGTTGATCAGTACATGTAGGAGTATTTCTCCGTTGCCAAATTTAGGGTAGCATATTCTCAGAATGTTCTAGCCTTGTTGGAAAAAGAGCAATGGATGGAAGTGGATCCAGGCTTCAAGCTATACCCTCCCGTTTTTACTAGACCAGCAGGTAGGCCAAGGAAGAGTAGGATAAGAGCTACTGTAGAGGGTGGTGCACCACCTCGACGATGTAAGTGCAAACATTGTGGGATCCTAGGGCACATTGCTAGGCTTTGTAAAAATGTAGTGGACCCAGCTTATGGAATGGATGATTAGGTGGGAGCAGCAAATGCATATGAGAATGAGGTGTTTGAATGAGAGGGGAATGAAGTAATGGATACATTGCATATTGAACCAACGTATCGATGGGGAGATTGAACCAAATGCAGGGGAGATTGAACCAAATGCAGGGAAGATTGAACCGGTCGATCGAGAGGAGATTGAACCAATGGATCTAGAGGAGATTAAACCAAATGCAGATGAGATTGAACCAAATGCAGGGGAGATTGAACTAGTCAATCGAGAGGAGACTATATCAACTCTATCGGATATTGAAGCAGAGTTCAAGCATAAAGGAATTACACGAGCAGATATTGATGAAATGGAGGCAAAGCTTTTTGAACCGTATGAACCAGATAATCGAAACGTGATTGAACCAATTGTACGACAGACGAAAGCACTTGATTCATTGGATGCAGAGAAAAAGAACAAAGGGAGAGATGGAAGAAGCTGATGGTGGACTCCGAGAATATTCCATCTAGGATCACCAAGAGCAAGGTGGTGAACCCAACGAAAAACACTAGGATCAAGAAAAAACGGATTTGAATTATTAATTTGAATTTGTATGATAAATTTGAACTAGTGTCATTGTTTGTATTGAATTCGAACTAGTGTGATGCTCCCAAGTTTGTTTGTTGGATAATACCATAATGTATGTGTTATTGCAAGTGTCTATTTTCATGCACCTAGTTGCTTAGCACTTCTCAGATTTGTCCTCGACATGTGGTCAACACATGGGTTTTAGTTAGTTCATGGCTTAAACGTTGTCCAATTGATCCAAAATTTTGCACACTTGTGTATCTTGGATTGATTTACCATTTAAAATTGGAAATTTTGGATTAACTTGTAGTCAGCCACAATTTTGTTTTTTAAGTGATTTAATTCAAAAAAAGTCAAAACATAGTGCAACCTTCAAATGGAGTCTTGTTATGTTGCCTACAACCTAGCATGTATAATAAAGTAAAAGGAAATAAAGAGAAACGGACTTATCCCCTAAACCACTTCTTAAATCCTTCTTGGAATGTGCTACTAGCTATGAGGATGCATGGCTTTCTACCCCATCGACCTCCAAAATAACCCATCCCAAAACATACTTTGTCTAAATGAGGCCAAATTTGGAACACTTGTGTATATTTGACTTGCAAACAATATAATGTCGGCCAAGATGAATTATTTTGTTCAAATAACACATTTTCCTTTTTTTTATGCCAAAAGCTTGAATTTTCCTTACTCATTTTTTATTTGAGTGTCCTTGTTTTCCTCAGCTCTACTCAGTTTTCCTCACTTTTCCCCTCCCGCTAAAGCTTTCCTCACTTTTCCCGTCTCTCCTGACTCAAACCCTCCCAATAGCTCAATTTTCTCTCAGTTTGGCTGCTACACTCTAATTGGTCGAGTTTTATGTCACACGGATCTTGGCCAACCACCATTAGATACATCATGATCCGACGAGATAGAGGTCTCTCTCTCCCGATGGGAGCACCTACCTTGTACGGAGAGGAGATCCCGAGAGGCTGGATGTCTCTCCCACCCTTTCCCTGTCGCACGTATACCAGCCGCATTAGTTTGGATGCGCTCTGATTGGTCAAGATGTATGTCCACGGATCTTAGCCAACCACCGTTGGATACATCATGATACGATAGGATGGAGGTCTCTCTCTCTCCTGATGGGCGCACCTACCCTATACACAGAGGAGAGCCTGACAGGCTGGATGTCTCTCCCTTCCTTTCCCCGACGCACATATACCAGCCACATCTTCCTCCCCTCATATCGATGTACGGTTGCGTGGCAGTCCGAACAGTGTGCGGCGGCGCGGTTCTAAGCGTGGCGGTACGAACGGCGTGCGGCGGTGTGGACCTAAGCCTGGCGGTCCAAATGGCGTGCGCTCGCGTGAACCTAAGCGTGGGGGTTGGAACAGCGTGCGGCAGCGCGGATCTAAGCCTGGAGGTCAGACCAGCGTGCGGCGGCACGGACCTAAGCGTGGGGGTCGGAACGTCTTGCGACGGCACGGATCCAAGCTTGGCTGCTGGAATGGCGTGAGGTGGTGATGATCTAAGCGTCTGAAATTTCTGTCTCTGTCCGTCTCACTCTTGTTCACCTTCTCAGATCCGTTGCTGGTGAAAGACACCGAGGCGGTAGCGGTGCCGGTAGTGGTCATCGATACGACGACGATTGAAGCCATCATCCGCAACATCACCGTGACAGTGCAAATCAAGCCCTCGTGAACCGATGTCGTGGGAGGCAGGCCACAGCCGCGGCTGGCTCGTCGAGGTGTAGTTCAATGGTGAAGGCCGGATGTACCTTTTGGCCGAATAGATGCCGAAGGGATGGCGGCTCACTGTCCACTTAGTATTGGGACAAGTTTGATCCCATAGTAGTTGACTTAGATTCATCTAGATATGAACGTATCTAGTCAAGTTTTAGTGCTAAAATGGGTCGGAGGGAGTATGCTTTGACAATCTCCGGTGGGCTTGTATAAATTTGATCGAAATATGTATCATTTGAATCAAAATTGACACTCCCTCCGATTCATACTACTTGACGTAAGTAGTAATATGGATGGGAGGGATATGCTCTAAAACTGATTCATAAGTAGTACGCCCTCCGACCCAAATTAGTTGATTTAGATTTTTCTAAATTCGATTGTATCTAGACATGAATTAGTATTAGATTCATTCATATCTAGACGAATTTGAGTCAACTAATTTGGATCGGAGGGAGTAGTACTTTCTTTGACAGATCTCCTCTCTGGAGAAGAAGAATGCGCAACTGACAGGGACCCAAACTTGACCCTGTAGGCATTTGGCACGCCAACTATGGGCTGCTAGATCCAATGGCAAGCCACCCGAGTCCCGCAATGCATTCTCTTGACACCTTTGGCACCGCAAAGTGACTAAATTAGCAGGAACTCACAACCATCCATTAAATAACAATTCTACTCTCTAAATTAGTTATCAATTCAACTAATCATTACACGTGCCACCTTTACCACAACCCCATAGTGTAACTATTAGGACGGGGATGCCAACTACTAAAACTGCCCACATGAATCTACTATTCTCCTCCCCTCTTCACTTGAAGATCATGTTTTATATTTTCTACCACTTGATCAGATATAGCAAGATCACCCTCAAGTGTAAACTTCTCTTTGTGAATAATCTCTGAGTTCTTCGTTTCTTCCTCGATAGTACGCTTCAGCTCTAATATCAACAGCTTTTTACAGGCCAATTCATTAGCTAAATTGGCAACCATCTCCACCAAATCCATCCTCTGGATATACCACTGGGTTGATTCATATTGGTATGCAATGTACCATCAATCATCGGCCTGCATATCACACTGTGTCAATCCCAAAACAAACCCAATTAAAATCAGTACGACAGGACATGGCGGCAATTCAAATTCGACGGTAGTACAAAGAGAAGGAGCCACCTGCACTTTCGACATGGTAGGAGAAGGAGAATGTGGCCACGACATGATCGAGTCCCCACCCTCACGGGTGTACCCGCTACGACCAAACATTTAAAACTAATTTACCCCTGCAATATCGAGGAAATTACAGGAACTGAATCAATTAGGGTGGGCGAAGCAGGAGAGAAGGTCTTACCAATCACTACTAGCAATTGCTGCGATCGTGCGTCGAGCTATGGCGGCGGAACAAAATCCCGGTCGTCGTGGGTGGCAGACCTGCCTGCGGTCGCTACTGTCTCAACATATAATGCGTGCGGACAAAACATGTGTTGGAGCCATGGTTGAGATGCATTGCGGCAGTCTGTCCGACGCCACCGTAGGACGGAGCCGCCGACGCGCCGACAATGTCGCTCTGTCCGCCGGTGGGGTAGGAGCTGCTCAGGGCTAGGGGCTGGGAGCCGATGAGAGAGAGAGCCGACCTCACATGTGTCATACACGACCCCACCTTTCAATGTTTGGGGGAGTAGGTGCTCCGGGATTTTTCATATTTGCCATTTTTGCATATCTGCCAAACTTTTTCTTTGAAATTTGAATATTTTCCATATGACCACCACATGTCAGTGACACACAAAATGACAAATATGCAAGTTGTAATCTAAAATGTGGCAAATATGCAAATCCCCCCTCCATCCCCACATCACGGCCCCATCGGTCATTGGCTTCGACGGCCGCTGCATGACGGACCCATCGTTCATTGGCTTCGATGGTCCCATAGAACAAACTTTTTCTTTAAAATTTGCATATTTTCCACCTGACCACCACATGCCAGTGAAACACAAAATTGAAAATATGCAAGTTGCAACGTAAAACATGGCAAATATTCAAACCCCTCCTCCAGCCCTACATCACAGCCCCATCGGTCTTTGGCTTCGACGGTCCCACATGACGGCCTCATCGTTCATTGGTTTTGATGGCCCCATAGAAAGAACCTTTTCTTTGAATTTTGCATATTTGTCACATGACCACCCCATGTCAGTGACACACAAAATGGCAAATATGCAAGTTGCAACATAAAACATGGCAAATATGCAAATCCCCACTCCAGCCCCACATCACGGCCCCATCGGTCATTGGCTTCGACAGCCTCACATGATGGCCCCATCGTTCATTGGCTTCGATGGCCCTATAGAATGACCCCATTTTTCATTGCCTGCACCAGCCACACAATTAGGAAAAAAGTGGCCCACAAGTCAGCGAGAGATGGATGGCGGGTCCGACATGTATCCTGGCCCCCACCTGTTAGAATGTATCAGCCATGGCAGGACCCGCCCCAACGCGGTCCCACCGGTCGGCATGTAACGGTCCAGGCCACATAACATAACGCTCAACGCATGACCCGACCTAACATGGTCCCACCAATCAGCATGTAACGGTCAAGCCTTTGACCTGACGGCATCCCTCCGTCCGAGCGCGTGCGAGGGTTTCGTAACATAGCGATGGGAAAAGTGAGGAAAAGTTAAGCGGCTAGGGAAAACTAAGTACAACTAATGAACCAAGGGCACAAAAATAGAAATTCCTTTATTGTATGTTGAGTTACATTCATAATGACATACTTCTTTATATATAGTTGGATGCGATGTGGGATAAGCTCTTACCACAACAACCTACTAGAATTTCAAGAGGAATTGTCGGGATTTTTGCTCAGGGAGGTCATAAACCCAAAAGGACAATACAATTTTGTGGAGATAATAAAGCATCCATGTAATGTAACGATGTTCATGTAATCAAATAGATGGGCTCTAGTCTCGGTTTTGGTACTCGTATACCAAGTTGTATATATGTTTGTATGCTCGTCATAGAAATCATATTATATATGCATCAACATATGCAATATGTAGTATCATAGAATATGTTTATACGAAAACTTGTTTGAAATGAAAACACAAAATTAAAAATAGTTGAACAAAAAAATAAAAAATAAAATCCCATCTCCTACCACGGCAGCCGATTTCGCCAAAACGATGTCGCGATAGAAAACCTTTAGTCCCAGCTTGTCTTACGAACCGACACTAAAGGTCCTCTAGCCCAGGGCACCTCGCGGGGCCACATGGAGATCGTCTAGTCCCGGTTCGTAACAGAACCGGGACTAAAGGTAGAACTTTTAGTCCAAATTCCGTAGTCCTGGATGCACATACGGGACTATAGCCTCTTACGAACCGAGACTAGATGTCTGTTTTCTACTAATGACTGATGACCATGTTCCTGGAGTGTGACAAGGAGTTCCTAAACGAACTAACAAATATCATGTTAAGCATGAGACTCAAAGGAGAAGCCATGTACAAAGGATTCCCTGTGATGGATGAAGGTCAAGAATATTGGTAGGTACAACTTCATTTGTACAAGAGCAAGGAGGATGACCCCAAGAAAATGGGACACTGGATGTTCACCAATCTAGAACTTTATACATCATTATTTGACTCAGCAAGATATGATGCATGGTTGAAGAACTTGGAGAAAGACTTAGGTGGAGACTATATAACACCGAAGAGAACCCCAGGGAGGATAAGAAGGTCCATGACCTGGAGTCTACTAGATGGCATCTTAGAAGAGATATCATAGACCTAGCCATGGATTCATGCAATCTAGACACTCAAATTACTGCATTTAAGGAGCAAGTACCACCAACATAAACCACTCTTCCAAGGTAGTGCAAAATCCAAGAATAGTTAGATGATGTTCACCATATAGTCTTCGATAGGAATTTCGCTTAGTTATAGCCTTCGAATACCAAACATTGTAATACTTAATTTAGTTTTCCTAGGAGATGTTATTTTGATACCATAAAGTTTTAGGATTTTCATGAGAAATGATAGTGAATTAATAAAGGTTATATAATAAAATTCGTGGTAATTCTTGTTGCAGTTTTTTGCCTAATAGCTTTTACTGTGTGAATTTTGATATTTTATTGGTTTACCGGATTAAGCTCAAATTTTAGGATCTAGTTTGAAAATTGCCAATCTACAAGTAGAAAATCAGCTAAAATTTCTGACATATCTAAGATACTCGGAAAAATTCGTGAACACAACAGTAGTTTCAGGACATATTATGTCCTTTACTTATATAATTGTAGGATCACTCCCAAACGAATTATAGACAAAAGTAAACTGTTATGTAGATAGTATGCTGCAAAAACAAAGCTTCAGGAACATAAAACAAAACTATTTTGGTTTGAGTGTTTTTTGCAAACTGTTTGCCTATGTGCCTATAGTTTGCTTCATATAATTATGTGTAGTAATACTTCTCTAGCCCTTCTATCTATGCTCATCTATGCTGTCCCAATAGATGCCTCCCCATCGCCAGCCTGATGAGATTGCTTGGCTGATAGAAGCACAAGAACAGTTGACCCAAGAAATGACACAATCAAGTCAACACAACAATAATAACAATAACAAAAACAACAACAACAACAACAACAATAACGATGGGAACAACCAGCCATAGGGTGATGCTCTCACTAGGTTTTTGAGGCTGGGGCCAGCTAAATTCTCCACTACACCTGAACCTATGATTTCTCTTGATTGGATGTGTTCTGTGAACAAATCTATAGTGTCTGTTGGTTGTACTGATGCTGAAAAGGTGGGAGGCGCACCTGACCAATTGGTATGGTGGTCCCGTTGGTCACTCTAGAGAATGGCATGGTCGGCATCAGCCTGTCATATGTCACCTATAGCTTGTCGAACGTCTCGGTGGAGATCATGTTCAGGCCCACACCTTCGTTGATCAGGGTCTTTGCAACCGTGATGTTGTTGATCGTGGGTGTGTAGATCATGGGTAGTGCTCCCATGCCCCTGGTGGAAGCGGGGTGGTCACCGACGTTGCAAGTGATGGCATGATGTGACCACTTGAGCTTTGGGGATGGGACCCCAGGCCTGACGACAGCGACCTAGCGGGTGATAAGCTTGAAGTGCCGGTTGGACGCTGGAGCCTAGGAACCACCAAGGCTATAGGCTATAGTGCGGTGCATCTCCTAGTAGCCCCCGGCACCTGAGTTAGCATGGCTCTTCTCCTAAGGGTGTCTCCAACTCATATTCCATATATACTTAAACAACATCAATTCCTTAAGCGTGTCTCCCTACAACGATTCCCTTTGTCACATGATAACTTCATGATTGAACGAACCATTTACATACCATACCGATTCCCTTTGTCATGCGATACTTTACTTATAGGAGGTTCGATCATTGGTATCTCTATACCTAGTTCAACCTCATTACCGATAAGTACTCTTTACTCGTTCTGTGATATGACATCCCTTGTGACCTAGTCACATGCTTGCAAGCCAATTGGATGACATTCCATCGAGAGGTCCCAGAATATATCTATCTGTCATATTGATGGATAAATCCCCACTCTTGATCCATGTGATTCAACACATACTTTTAGAATACCCAATGCCACCTTTAAAACCATGCAGTTACGGAACTGGTGTTTGATGTTATCAAAGTACTCATCCTGTGATGGTGATTAACATGATCTCATGGTCGAAGGATTAGGTTACTATGTATCTGAATGCTTGTAGAAAAACAAACTTAATGACTTGATCTAATGCTATGCTTACTAAGGGTGTGTGTCCATCACATCATTCTCCTAATGATATGATCTTGTTATTAATAACATCCAATGTTCATGATCAGGAAAACATGATCATCTATTAATCAACAAGCTAGTTTAACAATAGCTTACTAGGGACTCTTTTATGTTTACAAAACACAAAAGTATTAATGTTTCCTTTTAATACAATTATAGCATGGGATGTAAAAAATTATCATAAACCCAAATATATAGTAATAACCATTTTATTATTGCCTCTTGGGCATATCTCCAACAGTATCCCACTTGCACTAGATTCAATAAACTAGACTACATTGTAATGTACCTAACACCCATGGCATTCTGTTGTTGGTCATGTTTTTGCCCTAGGGAGAGGTTTAGTCAACAGATCTTCCACATTCAGATCTGTGTACTTTGAAATCTTTATTCACCATCTTGGACATGCTCGAGAATAGCATGAAAATGTAGCTTGATATGCTTCATCTTCTTTTGTGACCTTGGCTCCTGTGCATTGGCTATGGCACCCATGTTGTCACAATAGATAGCCATTGGCTCCAACGCACTAAGAACCACACCATGCTCTGTAATGAACTCCTTCATCCAAATCGCTTCTTGTGAATCGTCCGAAGCACCTATGTATTCCAATTCAAATGAAGATCTCGCCACAATGCTTTGCTTAGCACTCTTCTAGCTCACTGCTACACCATTCAAAGTAAATACATATCTAGATAGTGACTTAGACTCATCCGAATCGGTGTTTCAACTAGCATCGGTGTAACCATTTACAACGAGCTCTTCATCACCTCCATAAGAAAGAACCATATCCTTAGTCCTTCTCAAGTACTTTAGGACATTTTTGACCGCTGTCCAGTGTTCCACTCCTGGATCACTTTGATATCTGCTAGTCAAACTAACAACATGTGCAATATATGGTCTTGTACACATCATGGCATACATTATAGAAAATATGGCCGAGGCATAGGGGATTTTTCTCATCCTCTCTCCATCTTCTGTCGTAGATGGACTTTGAGTTTTACTCAAGGTCGTATTTGGAAATATGGGAAAGAACCCTTTCTTGCTTTCTTCGATTCCAAACCTCTTTAGAACCTTGTCCAAATATGTACTTTGTGAAAGTGCTATTAAACATATTTATCTATCTCTATAAATCTTGAAGCCTAAAATGTATGCAGCTTCGCCAAGATCCTTCATTGAAAAACTATTATTCAAATAGGATTTGACAATTTTAAGAAGTTCTATGTCATTCCCAATTAACAATATGTCATCCACATATAGTACTAGGAATGCTACAGAGCTCCCACTCACTTTCTTGTACAAGCTTCTCCATAAGTTTGTATAAATCCAATTTTTTTGATCACCTTATCAAAATGTTGATTCTAGCTCCGGGATGCTTGCTTCAATCCATAAATGTATTGTAGAAGTTTTCATACCTTGTTAGCATCTTTAGGATCAACAAAACCTTTGGGTTGTACCATATACAACTCTTCTTTAATGTCACCATTGAGGAACGATGTTTTGACATCCATCTTCCATATCTCATAATCGTAATATGCAGCGATTACTAACAAAGTCCTCACAGACTTTAGCTTCGCTACCGGTGAGAAAGTCTCATCGTAGTACACTCCTTGAATTTGTTGGAACCCTTTCGCGACAAGTCAAGCTTTATATATGGTAACATTACCATCAACGTCTATTTCTGCTTGAAAATCCATTTGTTTTCTGCAGCCTTTCGGCCATCCGGTAAGTCCACCAAAGTCCACACTTGGTTTTAGTATATGGATTCAATCTCGGATTTATGGCTTCTTCCCATTTGTTGAAATCTGGGCTCATCATTACTTCTCATACATCGCAGGTTCGTCGGTGTTGTCCACCAACATGACATTCATAATAGGGCCATACCAATCTGGAGTGGTATGAACCCTCTTTGACCTGCGAGGTTCAGTAGCAACTTCGTTCGAAGTTTCATGATCATTCTCATTAGCTTCTTGTCTTATTGGTCCAGGCGGCATATGAACATCTTCCGGTGTTGCGCTACTCTCAAATCCGAGAGAAAGTTCAACAACCTTGTCGAGTTCTACTTTCCTTCTAGTCACTTATTTCGAGAGAAACTCCTCAAGAAAGGATCCATTCTTGGCAACAAAAACTTTGCCTTCGGATCTATGATAGAAGGTATACCCAATTGTTTCTTTAGGGTATCCTACGAAGACGCATTTCTCCGCTTTGGGTTCAACCTTGTCGGGTTATAACTTCTTTACATAAGATTCACAACCCCAAACTTTAAGGAATGACAACTTAGGTTTCTTACTAAACCACAATTCATACTAAACAACAACTCATATGGTGCCCTATTTACAGTGAATTCGGCTGTTTCTAATGCATAACCGCAAAATGATAACAGTAAATCTGGAAGAGACATCATAGACCGAACCATATGTAAGAGAGTTAGATTACGATGTTCGGACACACCATTACGCTGTGGTGTTCCCGACGGTGTCAACTGTGAAAGTATTCCACATTTCTTAAAATGCATGCCAAACTCGTAACTTACATACTCACCTTCGCGATGAAATCGCAGAAACTTGATGTTCTTATTACATTGATTTTCTACTTCACTTTGGAATTCCTTAAACTTCTCAAAAGTTTCGGACTTATGTTTCATAAAGTAGATATACTTCTTCTTGATGTTGCCGTTCTTCAGATCTGCCAGGTACTTGGGTCAATTCCGCTTCTAGTGACCTTCGCCCTTGCAGTAAAAGCACTTAGTATTAGGCTTAGGACCAGCCTTGGGCTTCTTAGCAGGCGCGTCATCTTTCTTGCCGCCCTTCTTGAAGTTCTCCTTCTTCTTAGGATTTCCTTGCTTCTTGAAATTGGTGATCTTATTAACCATCAACACTTGGTTCTCTTTCTTTATCTCCACTTCCACAGACTTCAACATTGAGAAGAGTTGAGGCAACGACTTATCGATGCGATTCATGTCGTAGTTCATCACAAAGTTCTTGTAACTAGGTGTCAGTGATTGGAGGACATGATGAATACTCAACGCATTAGGAATCGCTATTCCCAAATCTTCGAGTTTCTTCGTGTGCCCAGACATTTTAAGCACATGCTCCCTAATGGAGCTGCCCTCTTCCATATTGTAGTTAAAGAACTTCACGGAGCCTTCATAGATTTCCACAACCGCGTGAATCTCAAATATCATTTTGATCTCATTGATAATATCATGAGGGTTGCGTTTCTCAAAGCGCTTCTGAAGCTCTAATTCCAAATCATACAAGATGGCACACTGAAGTGTAGAGTATTGATTCTTCCAAGTGAGGTAAACATTTTTCACCTCATCGGTAGCATCATCTACAGGCGGGTCACCCAGCAGTGCATCCAGCACATGGGTCAAATGACCAGCATTGAGGACAATCCTAAAGTTACGGAACCAATCCGCGAAGTTTCTTCCATTGTTTTTCAACTTTTCTTTCTCTAGGAACACATTAAAATTGATGGTAAGGGCCGCCATGATCTACAACATATTTACAAAGGGTTTAGACTAAGTTTATGATAAATTGAGTTCAGTTTAATTCTTAATTAACTAGTTGAACTCCCACTCAAAAAAATATCCCTCACATTGTTTTAGTGATCACACGAACCAAATACACTACACCAAGTCTGATCATCACGAGAGATGATGTAGCTTCAAGGGCGAACAATCAACATGTTCATCATATCATCCATATGACTCATGCTTTAACTTTCGGTATTCCGTGTTATGAGACCATGTCTGTACATGCTAGGATCGTCAAGGTTAACCTTAGTATCCGCATGTGTAAATCTGGCTTGCACTCTTCGTATGCACACGTAGAATCTATCACACCGGATTATCATGAGATGCTTCGAAACGCAGAAATGTGTCAAAACAGACCAGCAGGTAATTGATTTTTTCGAAAACCTTCTTTTGCTCAAATCAAAAAGTGAAAAACTAATGAAAGTTGGGTAACAACTTGGAGAACAAGCACAAAAAAATACAGCTCCATCCGAAGTGCTGAGGTCCCTCGCGAATTTTTACAATGCAGCACAAAAATCTGTCCCAAGACAGCCAGTTTTCACAACTCCTCAAAATTAGTTGAACTTGACACAAAAATCAAAACAAAAAGGATAAGGTGTGGTTATTACTGAGGTAATAACTTCCAAGACTCGACCAAATTCTTGGGTTATCTCCCAACAAGTACTTTTCTTTAATGCCTTTAAGTTAGGCTTGGTAGTTTCAAAGATGCTCACATAGGAGATAAATATTCGGAGTGAAAGAGAGCATCATGAAGCAAATAACCAACACATTTGAGTCTAACCCATTTCCTATGCATGGGGGTATCATGAGAATACAAATTGTTGAAACAAAAAGCCATGAGCATAGGAAGATAAAACAAATGCAATTTCAAAGCTTTCAACATAAAACAGGGAAACTTAACATTATTGAGATGCATAAAACAATGTTTCCCTCTCTCATAATAACTTTCAGTAGCACTTTGAATAAAGTTGACAATATAACTATCAAAGGAAACAACACTATCATCAGAATGAGCATACTTACAGTCATCAAAAAGAGGCCCAAGGTCATAAACTGGATCAATAGAAGCATGTTGTTCCATCCTGGAATCTTTATTAGGAAAGCTATTTTCACAAGGAGCTTTAGCAAATTTGGAAAAGTTAAACTCATAAGAATCTCCATCAAAATTAGTTAAAACTTTTTCCTTATTACAATCTATAATAGCTCCACAAGTGTTCAAGAAACGTCTACAAAAAATGATAGGACAAGTTTTGCTAGTTGCTGAATTAAGCACTAGAAAATCAGCAGGATACTTAATCTTACCACAAAGAACCTCCACATCTCTTACAATACCAGTAGGGTAAATAGTTTCCTTATTAGCAAGGTGAATAACCACATCAATGTCCTCAAGCTCACAAGGGCCAATTTCATGCATAACTTCCCTGTAAAGCTCATAAGGAATAGCACTAGAACTAGCACCAATATCACATAAACCATACTAGCAATGATCACCAATTTTAACAGAAAGCACAGGGACATGAGCTTTTCTAGCTTTGCTAGGATGAGAGATAATATTAGATTTTCTAGCTTTGCTGGGAAAGGTATTTTCTCAACATAAGGTTCAGGCAAAATATGATTAGTAGTACAAACTTCAGTGCTTCTAACAGGAACATGACTAACAACATCTTTATAAGGTGCATGTTACTTGTTCCACTTCTTTTTGGGAATTTCGATGTAAGAGGCAAAGGCCTTAAAACAATTGGCAATACTTTGGGAATCAAGACTAGACTCATTACTAATATCACGAAAGTCATCAGTTCCCATAAAGGATCTTATGCATTCATAATCATAGTTTATACCTGACTTTCTTCCTTTGTCGTTCTCCCAAGCTTCAGGGTTCTCTTGAATATGGTCTAGGATATCCCATTTAGCTTCTTCCTTCATATGTGTGAATGATCCAGCAGAAGAAGCATCTAGTAAATATTTATCATGAAGAGAAAGCCTAGCATAAAAGTTATTGATAATAATAATATTGTTAGGGAGTTCATGAATAGGACATTTAAGCATTAGTAACTTCAATCTCCCCCAAGCTTGAGCTATACTCTCTCCATCATGAGGCCAAAAGTTATATATCAGATTTCTATCCTTATGAATCTCACTGGGAGGATAGAATTTAGAATAAAAGAGAGATGCCATTTCCTCCCATTCCATGGATTGTCCATTCTTCAGCAGCTTATACCATTCTTCAGCTCTCCCTTTAAAGGATATAGAGAGTAACTTCTTCTTCACCTGTTCAGTTGTGATACCTGCACACTTAAACAACCCGCATAATTCATGGATAAAAAGCAAATGATCACTAGGGTCGACAGTTCCATCCCCTAAATAATAATTATCCATAACACGATCAACAATACTTGTAGGTATCTTAAAAGGATCTATCTCAACAGGCGGTGGTTCATCTACTGCCCTGATAGTGGTAGTAGTTTCCTCAAACAGAAAACCAAGTGGGTTTTCCATATTGGAAACAAAGTAACAAACAGAAACAAAAAGCAATACTCACAGTAGAAGTTTCCTTTACCAGTTCCACTCTTCAATAGCGCTTCACTCCCTGGCAACGGCGCCAGAAAATAGTCATGATGACCCACAAGTATAGGGCGTATCGTAGTACTTTTGATAAATAGGAGTGTCGATCCCAATGAGGAGCAGAAGGTGTTGACTAGTGGTATGGAGCAGGAAATCTCTGTAAATACTTAGCAAACAGATTTTTAGGGGTTTTCTGATAAAGCAAAGAAACAAAGTGCAAGTAATAAAGACAACGAACAACTGCAGCAAGTGGCCTAATCCTTTCTTAGCAAAGGACAAGCCGGTGGAAATACTTATAAGGACCAAACATTCTCGAGGACATATGGGAATTCTATCAAGTGCTTTCGCTTCAAATAGCTGAGTAGTCTTCTTACGTGTTGTAAGTGTTATGGGGGTGAACCTGTGCTAATGTACTGACCTTACTTGGACTAATACATACTTGTGATTAAACCCCCTGCAAGCATCCGCAACTACAGGAAAGCAATTAAGATATAAACCTAACCACAGCCTTAAACTCCGAGATCCTCCACTCCCTTGTGCAATGCTGTCCTAACGGGGGTTTAGGTTTCTGTCACTCTGGAAACCCCATAATTAGTAGCCAAATACACAATGCATTCCCCTAGGCCCATAAATGGTCAAGTATCATGTAGTCGACATTCACATGACACCACTAGAAGAATAGCACCACAACTTAAATACTAAACCATTGAATAATAACTCAACACAAATCCACTACTAACAACATGACTTATCCCATGTCCCCAAGAACTAGACGAACTACTCACAAGACATCATATGGATCAAGATCAAAGATTATATGGTAATGGATAACAATCTGAACATAAACAATAATCCAATGATACCACTCACAAGCATCAACTACAATAGTAATCAACACCGGGAAAGTTTCCCCTAAGAACTAATGCAAGATCCAACACAATTGTTACAGCAGGATGGAGTGGTGATGATGGTGTTGGAGGATATGATGGTGTGGATGATGATGATGATCCCGGTGAAGTATAGCTTGATGACGGTGTTGATGGCGATGATCTCCCCTCTTTGGGAAGGAATTTCCCCGGCAGAAATCTGTCTGCCTTAGAGCTCTTTCTCTCTCGGTGTTTTCCGCCTCGCAGATGCGGCAGAAATCTTTCTGTGTTCCCCCTGGTATTAGGGTTCTGAGAGGAAGATATAGGCGAGAGGGCGAAGTGAGAGGCCGGCCAAGTGGGCCACACTTGCCCTAGGCGCGACCTAGGGTGGGCCCGCGCCTAGGAGGGGTGTGGGCCCCCTATGGCCCAGCTATGTCTCCCCTTCTGGATTCCTTCGTCTCCTGGGAAAATATAATTTTCCAATATTTTTCTGGTATTTTTCTGATCTTCAAGAAATTGCATCAAACCACCTCTTTTTCCATCAGAAACTTTACTCCGGCAGTCCATCCTCCAAGAATCATCCAACATGCAAAAACAGAGGAAAAGATATAAGTAACACCTCATAATAAGACACATATCAATGAATAGAGGCAAATTATGATATAGAATGGTGATGCAAATTGGACGTATCAGTTCCCAGGTCCCTTATATTGAAACTTTAACATCATCCTTTTTATTGTTTTACTATGAATTTTTAATAAAAGGCTGTGTGCATCAACCGATGCAAAGGCCGGGGTTCTACTCCCCCTCTTCGAAAGAAAATAAAAAATGGTCTTTGCTCATTTTTGCAATGTTTCTATATTTTCTTTGACTTTTTTAAAACATGGTCAGATGTGTCAGCATGAAAATTCTTTCAAAGAAGTTGTATATTTCAAAACAGTCATTGGTTTTTAGTATGACCGCGTGGGTATAATAATTATATATGAATTTCGGAAAAATTTAGAAGAAATCTATCATGCACTTGTACTTCAAATTTAACCTACTTTGGTCAATTGAAAAAAGTCATTTATGTATGAGAAATTAGATAGAAAGCTTGAAAATTCATGAAACTTGTTAACCATAAAACATACTATATTATGTGTGAAATTTACTATGTTGTGGCATTCAGAGCCATACTCTTTGCACTATCTTTAAAAACATTTACAAGCGACACTTCTAAAAATATTTGAATACATAGAAGTTGAAAATTCACATTAACAACATTAGTATGTCATGCCAAGATGCACCCATATAGCATAAATGGACATGTTATTATAAACTATATAGATAATGGCCATGACCTTGGTCATTATTTAGCTTGAAACCCAAGTATGTTAACACATCGTTCGTTATATTGTGAAGCAAATGTTTTTACAGAAAAAACATTCCTCTGAGCTCACGTTCTTTTCTCACTCTTTGATTTTCCCCTCCGTTTCGAACCATATTATTCATAGTACTAGTACTACTCCTACTTGATTTACACAAAAACATTCCTCTCACAAGGAAAATTGAAATTGTCTCTTTTCCTAATACTTGTTGGAAACTCTCCTTGGCAACATTGTTTACCATGCCAAGATGCACCAATCTACTAAATATGGGAAAATTATCATAAACATGATGTTGGATACGGCCATGAACTTGGTATTTCGGCTTGAAACATGTTCACATACATGCTAGGACAATTTTGAAAAGGCAAATTTTTCCAAGGTTATCAAAACTCATGTTTACCATTTTTCATGGCAGGTAATACACGCAAAAGGATGCCATGCGTAAGTCTTTGTTTTTAGGGTTTTTCCTTTTTTCTATTGATTTGAAAATAGAGTCAACATTGTTGGCACGCAAATGAATAGCAAGAAGTTGAATCTTTCGAAAATCTTTGACGTTCTCGTATATTAATTACCTGATGGGTACAATACCTTTAAAGTCCCTATGTAAAATCTTAAGAGGAATCTACCATTTACTTGTACTTCAAATTAATTTGACCTAGTTTCAATAAATCCACATAATGCGATTTAAGTGCGGAAGTCACATAGGAAGCATGATCCACAATGTGTGAAACTATTGGCTTGTGGCATTCTAAACCATATTATTCAGACTTTTTGAATATAAAAAAATAACCGTCATCGCTAGGAAAAATTGAATGTATTTTTCCTAATTGTTGGGAACTCACACAAGCAACAATGATTACTATGCCAAGATGCACCCATCTACCAAACTAATGTAAGAACTCTATATATCAGATTGTAAACTATGATTTCCATATGTCCTTGATGACCTTGGTTGTTTGGTTGAACCGAGTAATGTCCATACGCATGATAGAGCAATATTATGAAACCGTTTTCCAAAACTTGTCTAATCCCATGTTTATCTGTAAAAGGAGTGTCCCAACCTTTACTAACATAAGGTGGTGTCCCATGTGTTTACCATGCTAGTCCCTGGATCAATAGCTAGCATCCATAGTTTAGATGTAATATCAAGAAACAAAGGTCATAATATAACTTTATAACCAGGAATAACATAATTTTATTACATCTTTACATAGCTCATTTGGCTATTACATTACATTGCAGCAGAATAACTATAGGCATGGGGTCCTTCATCTTCAAAGTGCCACAGGCAGACATGTTGGTTGTAGACTTTGTAATCCTAATCATCACACTTCTCTAAAACAATCAAACCTGCAACATAACAAGTTACAGCCACATGGGTCAATACATTTGAATTGTATTGGCAAGTGATACTATGGTAGTATAGTGGAGTCTATCATCTAAATGCTTTTGGCTAAGTGGAGTTGAGGCTTGCATTGCTCAAAATAGATTTTCCTTATCATTTTGAAAATACTAAGTTTTTGCTTGACAAAAATATTTCTTCCAATCAAAGATTGAAGATCTTTTAACCCTTGTTCAAACCACAAGTTTTTAACTTAGAAATTTGAATGATGATATTCTTGATTGCTTCCATGTCTTGATGCTCAAATTGTCCTTTACTAGGGACATGGCTAAGTACTTAGATTTTACACTCTGCAGAGGTGGTGCACTTTCCCCACAAGACTTGGTTTCCCAAGACAAGATCTTTCAGAAGCCTTCCCTTAGACCAAAATGGACGCGCTCCAACCTATCAAACACTACCACCAACTGTCCATATGGCTAAGTTCTTGCAACCTATATGATCAAGGCAGAGCCCATAATGCCAAGTGGCTGCACTTGAAGCTTCTCAACATTTGACATCTCAAATCTCTTTGTTCCTGGGTGGCCATCCACAAGTGAGATACACAAGGTAAACCATAGACATGGGCCTTGTGAACCACTCAACCAAAATCCACCAAGCAAGTCCCATTCCACCCAGGTGATTCATTAACTTAGTTATTTTATTAAACAAAACACAAGTCCTCAGACTTAGAATATTTTTCCATAGTGTGAATATATATTCCACCCATGTTTTCTATTAGCTAGGCTAAGCTTGATAGTAATAGTAATCTTAACTTAGGAAGATTTCCACTAAGGTTTCATCTACTAGGTTTTTCTATAGCAAGGTTTATACTTAGCAAAATTCCATGCAAGGTTTACTTAGCAAAAACACTAATGCATAGTGAAAGTAATGGGACAAAAAGTATGAAGCATCACTTGCCTTTTTGGTAGAGGGTATAGGTTCACTTCCTTGTCCTTGCAACAATCACACTCTTCAAGTCACTACAAATCAATCAAACAAGGCACAAACTCAATCTACCAATCAAGCAAACAACACATAAAATCACAAAGTCAAAGTAATGCATGCAAGCATGCCAAGCTTTGTTTTTGTTTGAAAAGTGGTTCCTAATGGGTCATAAACATTTGAAAACATCTATTGGTCATTTTGTAAAGTGGCAAAGTCATTTGCTAAAGGTTTCACCTCAAAAACAATTTTCAAAACAAAGTATCATTTTATGTGGTGTAATAATATTTTTTTACTAGGGAATTAATCTATAGGGTTCACCAAATAAGTTTTCAAACCATAAAACTTGGTGTTTAGGGTCAGAGAGTTTAAAACAAAACATTTTCCAAAGGTTTCCTTCCAAAACCATTTTTAATAAATAAACCACATTTCTATTTGACTAGAAATGGTTTTGAATCAAAGAATCATTATTTTGTTTCACCAAATACATTTTTGAGTCCACAAAGTGTTTCCTATGGTCAGTAGGTTCAAAGCAATCCAATTGCCAAAGATTTTATCCCCAAATTCATTTTTAAACAATTTTCACATCCTCAACAAGCATACAAATGTTTCTGCAAAAACAACCATTTTTCCAGAAGCTTTTTACTAAACAAAAGGCATGGTTGGCTAGGGCTTGTCTTGCTGATTCCAATGATATAAAGTTTGCAAAATTTGGACGTGTGGTTTAAAAGTTGTGCAATTTAAAAAATTGGAATCCTAAAAGATCAATTCTGTCTTTTAAATCAACTACAGGCCACGTGGCTGTTTCTTATTCGCCTGTACCGCTTCACTCGGATCGGCTATTCTGGTGTGTTGGATCAAGTTGGATCATGCGGCTCAGATCGCATACCCTTTCGGTTTTAAGTGGAACTATCATGTCGCTCCGATATGGATCTAACGGCTCTCAGTGCCCCGACCAGAAACTGGCGGCGCTGCGGTGGCTACTGGCAGCGGAGCGGCCTGGTGGTGGCGTTGCCGGCGATGCAGGAAGCGGGAGAGGAAAAGGGGATGCTCGCCGAGTTCGTGGAGTGACGCTGATGCTCAACTCGCTTGTGGTTTGTCAGGGGGCGCACTGGATCGGTCGTGATTCCTCGCCGGAGTCAGGGCGACGTCGGTCTCGCCGAGCGTCGGCGAAGCGGCCTTCTGACAAGAAGAAAAGGCAAGAACGGGTTTAGCTGTGCAAGAGGTTGGCGATCAAGCGTGCATCATCGAGAGGAAGAAGGGCGGTCAGTACTCACCGGAAAAGACTAACGGAGTGGAGGCAGAAGGTGGCGGCGGTGGTCGTCGTCGTTGCCGAAGTTCTAGGGCGCGCGGGGACGAGCTGGCATTATGGGGAGGTGCGCCTGGGCTTGGGGAGTTTGCGAGTGTGGTCAAGGAGGCGAGGGGCGATGCAGTGCCGCCGGATTTGGTCGAGAACCTCGTCGGAGACGGCGGCGGTGCAGAAGGAATTTGCGACAGCCTGGTGGCTCTCGAGGCATGGTGTTTGGGGGAAATGGAAGAGGAGGAAGAGGGAATTTATCACGCGTGATCATTGTAAGGTGTAATCGCGGCATTAAAACGAATTGACGACGCGAAATCACTGCCAGTAACGGTGAAGAACTGGTCGCTGCGGTGAGGACGATGAACAGGAGGGGGTGGGGTCGGCTGGTCAACGAGAGAGGAAGTGAGGGGAATGGGTCCACCTGTCAGTTGCTCTGCGGGTGTGAGTTCGAGTGAGAAAACGTTTCGGCAGAGGGGAGGGGAAATGGGCTGCTGGGCTGGGATGGGCTTTAGCTGGGCTGGGACGTTTTGCTCTCTTTTTTCTGTCTGAAACCTTTTTCTTTTTCCAAAATCAATTTCTGTTTTTGAATTTCAATCAACTATTCAAGCACTCAAATAATTCAAACAATCACTAAACTTTGTATTGAATTTGGTTCTGTTTAACAACACAAAACCAAAGTCAAATAATAAAATAATATTTTTATTCTTTTTAGGATCTATTTAATAATTAGACCATAGTTATTTAATCAAATAGGGTTTGATTTATTTAATAAAATATCCATTTGAAATCTAAATATTTTCCAAAACCAAATCAGTAGGTTTTATTTGAAAATAGAGAATACTTGGAAAACTTGTTTAAAACCAAATAACATTTTAATTTTAGGTTCCATTAATAATTATAAAAATGGACCTTAGTTATTAAATTAAATAGGATTTGTTTTATTAAAATATTTATTTTGAAATCTAAAATAAAACCAAAATACTTCAGTAGGTTTTATTTAAGAAAAATAAAATACTTAGAAAACTTATTTAAAATAAATAAATAAGTTTTAGTGTTTATTTAAAATGGGAAAAGCCTTTACTTAAATAAAATTGGATATTAAATCCTTATTATTTTATTTAAATAAACCTTTACTATTTTTATCAAAACTAAAAATTTTAATTCAAAAGCTTCGCCAAGGTTTAATTTGGCTCTATAATATAATCTTTATTTATAAATCCACCTTTTCTTTTGAAAACCAAAACCTTTTATTAAAAGATCCAAAATAGTAATTTTAAATATTTTGAAGTTTATTGTTTATTTAACTTTTTAAATCCCTTTAGGATTTTATTTGATCCAAATAGGTTTTGAAAGTTTCCAAATGGATTCAAAAAGTTTCTTCTTACCCTGAAAATCAACAAAGTTTTATTTTATTCATTTATTTATTTTCACATTACAAGATTTGGAAAATCTTGGGATGTGACAGGCTACCACCCTTAAAATAAATCTCGTCCCGAGATTTGGGGAGGCTAGGGTTACAAGTTGGCTCAAAACATCTAGGGTACTACCACCCTTAAAAAAATTCCAACTAAATTACATCCTGGCTTGCTTGGGATCCTGGGGAAACTTCTCTGGGCAACCTTCTGCGTAGTGTCCTTTGTTTCCACACTTGACTCATGGGCCAAGGTTGAGATCCTTCATAGGCTTTTTTAACTTGTTCTTCATCTTCTCTGGATAATTCTTTACATAGTGGCCTAGTTCCTTGCATTTGAAACACATTACTTGGCTGATATCTTTCTTTTCCTTTGGTATCATTGTCTCTTGTTTGTTTCTTTGGTTCTTCTTCTTTTCTGGGCATTCATTGGCATAGTGTCCCATCTCTTTGCAATTATAACATTGCACTTGAGTAATATCCTCCTTGTTAGGGTTGGGGCATTTCTTCTTCTTCTTTTTGGGTCTCTCCAAAGCTAGGAGTTCTTCTAGTTCATGTTCTTCATAGGTGGAAGATCTTTCTCTCTTCTTGGGGCATTGGTCTTCATGCTCCTTGGATGTATGCTCCTTGTCTCCACAACTATTGCTAGCTTAGGTTCCTTCTAGATTAACATCTTTGTCATCCTTGTTGTCATTAGCTCTTTGGGAAAAGTTTTCTCCCATGTTGATCATTTGAGTAACCAATCCTTGCAACAATTGGGATTGAAGTTTCAAAATCCTTTGTATGGCTGGGTCTAGCCCATTGTGTTGGCTAAAAGTTGAGTTGTCTCTTGGCTCAACTGGTTTTGGGTTGCTATAAGTTCTCTCATGTTGTCCTCTTGGTTATTGTTGTTGTCATCAACCTTGATGTTGGAGTCTCTTGGAGAAGTCATCTGTTTGGGTTGGATTGGGATTAGAATAGGCAAAAATATTTCTAAGGGAAATTGTTCTAATCACACACATCACAATTCACACAAGCAATGTGCAAGCAATCACAAACAAACATTCCACTCAACAACAAGTTTCAAGTATATTTTTAGGCAAACAAAAATATTTTTGTTACACCACCTAAGTTGGTGTGTTTGACTTAACTAAAATATGGTGGTCTATCTATAGGGTTTACTTGTGATCCTTCCTTCCTTCTTGGTTGATTCTTCTTGCATGAGATCATGGTTTCCTTAGGAAAAATCCTTGGTCACAAGTGAAGTGAACTCCTTCTAATTTTGCATTTCCTTAGTCTCCATATCTTGAGCAAGATTTCCTTGTCTCACTTGTCCTTAGTGACAACCATGGTTGAAGTCCTTGGTGAATATGCTGAAGATGTTGAAGTCATTAGAGTTGAAGAAGTTGAAGTCATTAGAGTTGAAGAAGTTGAAGTCATTAGAGTTGAAGAAGTTCTTTGCACATGGTGAAGTCTTTGGTCATGGGTTAGGTTTTTCCATCAAGTTTGAAATAGAAGAGATGTGGAGTTGAAACCAAAATGGTTGAGGAAAGAGTTTACAAGATGGTTGGTAAATAATTTTTGGAACAAATACAACTCCTATTTTTCTAAGGGGTTTTGTCCAATCCTAGGTTTACAAATCCTACAGGCAACACAATGCTCTGATACCATCTGTAAAGGGAGTGTCCCAACCTTTACTAACATAAGGTGGTGTCCCCTGTGTTTACAATGCTAGTCCCTGGATCAATAGCTAGCATCCACAGTTTAGATGTAATATCAAGAAACAAAGGTCATAATATAACTTTATAACCAGGAATAACATAATTTTATTACATCTTTACATAGCTCATTTGGCTATTACATTACATTGCAGCAGAATAACTATAGGCATGGGGTCCTTCATCTTCAAAGTGCCACAGGCAGACATGTTGGTTGTAGACTTTGTAATCCTAATCATCACACTTCTCTAAAACAATCAAACCTGCAACATAACAAGTTACAGCCACAAGGGTCAATACATTTGAATTGTATTGGCAAGTGATACTATGGTAGTATAGTGGAGTCTATCATCTAAATGCTTTTGGCTAAGTGGAGTTGAGGCTTGCATTGCTCAAAATAGATTTTCCTTATCATTTTGAAAATACTAAGTTTTTGCTTGACAAAAACATTTCTTCCAATCAAAGATTGAAGATCTTTTAACCCTTGTTCAAACCACAAGTTTTTAACTTAGAAATTTGAATGATGAGATTCTTGATTGCTTCCATGTCTTGATGCTCAAATTGTCCTTTACCAGGGACATGGCTAAGTACTTAGATTTTACACTCTGCAGAGGTGGTGCACTTTCCCCACAAGACTTGGTTTCCCAAGACAAGATCTTTCAGAAGCCTTCCCTTAGACCAAAATGGATGCGCTCCAACCTATCAAACACTACCACCAACTGTCCATATGGCTAAGTTCTTGCAACCTATATGATCAAGGCAGAGCCCATAATGCCAAGTGGCTGCACTTAAAGCTTCTCAACATTTGACATCTCAAATCTCTTTGTTCCTGGGTGGCCATCCACAAGTGAGATACACAAGGTAAACCATAGACATGGGCCTTGTGAACCACTCAACCAAAATCCACCAAGCAAGTCCCATTCCACCCAGGTGATTCATTAACTTAGTTATTTTATTAAACAAAACACAAGTCCTCAGACTTAGAATATTTTTCCATAGTGTGAATATATATTCCACCCATGTTTTCTATTAGCTAGGCTAAGCTTGATAGTAATAGGAATCTTAACTTAGGAAGATTTCCACTAAGGTTTCATCTACTAGGTTTTTCTATAGCAAGGTTTATACTTAGCAAAATTCCATGCAAGGTTTACTTAGCAAAAACACTAATGCATAGTGAAAGTAATGGGACAAAAAGTATGAAGCATCACTTGCCTTTTTGGTAGAGGGTATAGGTTCACTTCCTTGTCCTTGCAACAATCACACTCTTCAAGTCACTACAAATCAATCAAACAAGGCACAAACTCAATCTACCAATCAAGCAAAACAACACATAAAATCATAAAGTCAAAGTAATGCATGCAAGCATGCCAAGCTTTGTTTTTGTTTGAAAAGTGGTTCCTAATGGGTCATAAACATTTGAAAACATCTATTGGTCATTTTGTAAAGTGGCAAAGTCATTTGCTAAAGGTTTCACCTCAAAAACCATTTTCAAAACAAAGTATCATTTTATGTGGTGTAATAATATTTTTTTACTAGGGAATTAATCTATAGGGTTCACCAAATAAGTTTTCAAACCATAAAACTTGGTGTTTGGGGTCAGAGAGTTTAAAACAAAACATTTTCCAAAGGTTTCCTTCCAAAACCATTTTTAATAAATAAACCACATTTCTATTTGACTAGAAATGGTTTTAAATCAAAGAATCATTATTTTGTTTCACCAAATACATTTTTGAGTCCACAAAGTGTTTCCCATGGTCAGTAGGTTCAAAGCAATCCAATTGACAAAGATTTTATCCCCAAATTCATTTTTAAACAATTTTCACATCCTTAACAAGCATACAAATGTTTCTGCAAAAACAACCATTTTTCCAGAAGCTTTTTACTAAACAAAAGGCATGGTTGGCTAGGGCTTGTCTTGCTTATTCCAATGATATAAAGTTTGCAAAATTTCGATGTGTGGTTTAAAAGTTGTGCAATTTACAAAATTGGAATCCTAAAAGATCAATTCTATCTTTTAAATCAACTACAGGCCACGTGGCTGTTTCTTATTCGCATGTACCGCTTCACTCGGATCGGCTATTCTAGTGCGTTGGATCAAGTTGGATCATGCGGCTCAGATCGCATACCCTTTCGGTTTTAAGTGGAACTATCCTGTCGCTCCGATATGGATCTAACGGCTCTTAGTGCCCCGACCAGAAACTGGCGGCTCTGCGGTGGCTACTGGCGGCGGAGCGGCCTGGCGGTGGCGTTGCCGGCGATGCAGGAAGCGGGAGAGGAAAAGGGGATGCTCACCGAGTTCGTGGAGTGACGCTGATGCTCAACTCGCTTGCGGTTTGTCAGGGGGCGCACTGGATCGGTCGTGATTCCTCGCCGGAGTCAGGGGCGACGTCGGTCTCGCTCAGACGTCGACGGGGGCGACGCTACGGTGCACAAGAAGAAAAGGCAAGAACGGGTTTAGCTGCGCAAGAGGTTGGCGATCAAGCGTGCATCATCGAGAGGAAGAAGGGCGGTCAATACTCACCGGAAAAAGACGTGAGTGGAGGCGAGCGGTGGCGGTGGTCGCTGCCGCTGAAGTTCTAGGCGCGCGAGGACGAGCCGGGCATTACAGGGAGGTGCGCCTGGGCTTGGGGAGTTTGCGAGTGTGGTCAAGGAGGCGAGGGGCGATGCGGTGCCGCCGGATTTGGTCGAGAACCTCGTCGGAGACGGCGGCGGTGCAGAAGGAATTTGCGACAGCCTGGTGGCTCTCGAGGCGTGGTGATCACTGCAAGGTGTAATCGCGGCATTAAAACGAATTGACGACGCGAAATCACTGCCAGTAACGGGGAAGAACTGGTCGTTGCGGTGAGGACGATGAACAGGAGGGGGTGGGGTCGACTGGTCAGTGAGAGAGGAAGTGAGGGGAATGGGTCCACCTGTCAGTTGCTCTGCGGGTGTGAGTTCGAGTGAGAAAACGTTTCGGCAGAGGGGAGGGGAAATGGGCTGCTGGGCTGGGATGGGCTTTAGCTGGGCTGGGTCGTTTTGCTCTCTTTTTTTTCTGTCTGAAACCTTTTTCTTTTTCCAAAATCAATTTCTGTTTTTGAATTTCAATCAACTATTCAAGCACTCAAATAATTCAAACAATCACTAAACTTTGTATTGAATTTGGTTCTGTTTAACAACACAAAACCAAAGTCAAATAATAAAATAATATTTTTATTCTTTTTAGGATCTATTTAATAATTAGACCATAGTTATTTAATCAAATAGGGTTTGATTTATTTAATAAAATATCCATTTGAAATCTAAATATTTTCCAAAACCAAATCAGTAGGTTTTATTTGAAAATAGAGAATACTTGGAAAACTTGTTTAAAACCAAATAACATTTTAATTTTAGGTTCCATTAATAATTATAAAAATGGACCTTAGTTATTAAATTAAATAGGATTTGTTTTATTAAAATATTTATTTTGAAATCTAAAATAAAACCAAAATACTTCAGTAGGTTTTATTTAAGAAAAATAAAATACTTAGAAAACTTATTTAAAATAAATAAATAAGTTTTAGTGTTTATTTAAAATGGGAAAAGCCTTTACTTAAATAAAATTGGATATTAAATCCTTATTATTTTATTTAAATAAACCTTTACTATTTTTATCAAAACTAAAAGTTTTAATCCAAAAGCTTGGCCAAGGTTTAATTTGGCTCTATAAAATAATCTTTATTTATAAATCCACCTTTTCTTTTGAAAACCAAAACCTTTTATTAAAAGATCCAAAATAGTAATTTTAAATATTTTGAAGTTTATTGTTTATTTAACTTTTTAAATCCCTTTAGGATTTTATTTGATCCAAATAGGTTTTGAAAGTTTCCAAATGGATTCAAAAAGTTTCTTCTTACCCTGAAAATCAACAAAGTTTTATTTTATTCATTTATTTTTTTTCACATTACAAGATTTGTAAAATCTTGGGATGTGACATTATCGCTGACATGGCACGTAGTTCACGGGAGATGATAGGACATCATGCGTAAATCTTTCGTTTTTTATTTATTTCATGTCATCGTTTTCAAAACATATTCAAATTTGTAAACATGAAAATCATTGTACAAAGTCGGACCAGTCATCAAAACTCTCGGTGGTTTCTGATATAAAAATTGAGCGCCCCATGGATACCTCCAAAAGCTTTTTTTTTATTAAACTAACTTTCAACACAACCTAAAATTTACTTGTAGTTCAAATTTGACCTAATTCCCGTACATTGACATAAGTCATTCAAGTGGGAAAAGTTAGCTAGGACAAAGTTTGAAAACTCATAAAACATGGGGATAATAAGTACAACATGTCAGTCCACTATATAGGTCTGAAAACTTGTTTTGTGACATTCAGATCAAATATTCTCTAGACTTCCTTTATAGAAAAAATCTTGTCATCAGTCGAAAAATTGAGATAGTTATTTCCTGATATTTGGAAACTCACACCAACGGTAGTATTTACTACAAGAATATGCACCCATTCACCTCTGAAATGGCATTTAATTCAAGAGAAATCTATCATGCTTAATTGTATCTCAAGTTTGACCTAATTTTGTTAAATTGTAAAGATAGAAAATCTTAGCAAAAAGTCGAACATGTTGTCAAAACTCTCGGTGGTAGTTTATGATATATTAATTGACCCCCAATGGTTACCTTCAAAAAATCGCAAAACTTTTAAAGCACCCCTAATTTTCTTGTAATTCAAATTTGACCTAATTTCGATAAATCAGCATAAAGTCATTCGAGTGGGCAGAGTTAGGTAGGATGAAGTTTGAAAACTCATAAAACATGGAAATCTTAATTAAGTAAAACATGTTGGTTCACTTAATATGTCTGGAAGCTTTGCTTGTGGCATTCAGATACATATTCTTCGTACTTTCTATACGAAAAAAATATTGTTATTACTCGGGAAATTGAGAATATTATTTCCTAATAGTTGGAAACTCACATCGACAGCATTGTTTACTAAAAGAAAATACACCAATCTACCTCTGGAAAGACATTTCATTCAAGATCAATCTACCGCGCTTAATTTTAGCTCAACTTTGACCTAATTTCGTTAAATCAGCAAGAAGTCAGTAAAGTGTGTGAAGTTAGCTAGAAATCATGAAAAATGGAACTATAAGAAATCGTGGTCTCAAAACTCTGGGTGCTAGTTAGTTATATATTAAATGACCCCTCAATGGTTACCTCCAAAAAATCACAAAAAATTCAAAGCAAACTATGATTTACTTGTAGTTCAAATTTGACCTAATTTTGATAAATCGGCACAAAGTCTCATTCAAGTCGGCAAAGTTAGCTAGGAAATTTTAAAATTTGCAAAAAGGGGAAATTGAGAATGTTCTTTCCTGATAGTTGGAAATACACACCGATGACATAGTTTACTAAAATATGATGCACTCATATACGTTCAAAGAAAAGACAATTAATTCGAGAGGAATCTATCATGCTTACTTGTAGCTCAAGTTTGAAATAATTTCGTTAAGTTGTTAAGATGAAAAATCTTTGCAAGAAGTTGAACCTATTGTCAAAACTCTCGATGGTGGTTTGTAATATATTAAAAATGACCCCCCGATTGTTACAAAAAACAAATCGCAAAACTATCAAAGCAACCTACAATTTACTCGTAGTTCAAATTTGACCTAATTTTGATAAATAGACATAGCGCCATTCAAGTGGGCAGAGTTAGCTAGGTCGATGTTTGGAAACTTTTCAAACATGGGAATCATATAAGTAGTACACAACATGTTGGTCCACTATATATGACTGAAAAGCTTGGATTGTGCCATTCAGATCCATATTAAATTCTTGAGACTAGCTTTACATAAAGGAACAATATCGTCATCACTCGAATTGAGAATGTTCTTTCCTGATAGTTGGAAACTTACATCGGCGACATTCTTTACTAAAAGAAGATGCACCCATCTACTTTCAAAAAGACAATTAATTTAAGAACAATCTATCGCCCAAAAGTGTAAAGAGTAATCTATTAATAATGATCAATAACCATATAAAGAGGCCCAAAACTAAGTTGCTCTTTGAAACCCTATTACGTTACTCCATAATTAATGTGCATGCATAATCTCTTCTTTGATCCCCCTCTATTTTGAGCTATTTTCTTTACAGAAATTAACAATTTGACCTAATTTCGTTAAATCGACATAAATTCATTTAAGTGTACCAAGTTAGCTAGTAATCTTGATAAAGTCGACTAAAAACTCAGGAATTGTAAGAAAGCATGGTCCACTTTGTATGAAAATTGGGGTGGTGGCATTTTCTTATAACTGACGTGTGTCCCATAGGAGTACTGTGTGTACGGTCGATGGAAGTACAAGTTGCATCTAGGACCTTAGAAAATGAAAATTATATCGTCCATATATTTAGCATAAAGGACCCTGAAATTAATGAAGAAAGATAACGCAGTTGGGTCTAGATATTTCTCCACCAAGAAGCTAAGTCATACCCTTCGCCTAGTACCATTTAGTAACAAAAGAAATCATCGTGTTGCTCACTTTTGGTAGATCTTGTTGATGTATTGCATAGAATGCAAAAGGTCTTCATTTTTTTCAATATTTTTAAAACAGGGTCGACGTGCAAATTCTTAGCAAGAAATTTAATCTTTCCAAATACTCACTAGTTTTTCCGCTAATCGACCTAAAGTCATTTAAATGGTCGAAACTATATAGAAAGCTTGCATAAATCTTTAGAATTATTCTTAAACAATGCCAGCATTTGTCTTAAAAATGGGGCAGTGTCAAGCTTGCGCACCGAGACTAATGAGCGCTCGTCTAATCGACTCATTTTAGGTTGGTTTTTTTCTTAACGAACTTACATAAGCAACATTTTTTGCTCGTTAATGTTAACGAACTGAACAATATTTTATAAGACTTTCTTGAGCTACTTGTTAAGATCGGTCACAATAACGAACATAGAAAATGTATTCACCTAATTTCATGTATGGTAGTTATTTATTGTGTACCATGTAGTGCACAAGAAAGAGGGAGAGAGAGCAAGAGCTCACCCATGGTTGGATGGTTATTACGTATGAGAGAAGTGATACCCCTAGCTCACTAGAGTTCAAACCACGGGTTTGGTACTTTGGTGTCTCATACAAGGCGGAATATTCTTTAGTGGGAAGCGATGTTACAGTTTGTACGGAGGCGTGTATGCTGACTTCGTCAAGCTCAAGCCCCGTTGGATTAGTCTCAAGACACAGTATTTCAGAGATGGTCATATATAGAGGTTGTAGGATGTGCGTGTGTGCGTTCGTCCTTTAGTTTCTATTGAGTTTTCCTTGGTTATCTAGAAGTACCTATAATGCAAGTCAAACTTGGTCACTAAGAGTATATGCAGCGTTGGAATTTTGGGGTATCTAAAAGAGAATTTTTTCTTCTGATACCTAGGTCTAAAACTTGAGGGCATCACCTATGTATATGGCCAAACCTATCTTTAAGATGGGACCCACTTTCTATACCATAAGCTTGTTGATTGTACCACAATGTATATAGTCAAACTTGTCTATAAGATAGGACCCAACACGTAAGAGCTACCCTCTAATAGTCTTGTGATGAAAAAAAATTTGTATTGCAATGTGTACTAGAAATCAATATTTTAAACCTTATGGAC
The DNA here is from genome assembly GCA_023614405.1 of Avena insularis. NCBI lineage: Eukaryota > Viridiplantae > Streptophyta > Magnoliopsida > Poales > Poaceae > Avena > Avena insularis. The sequence continues at coordinate 238,580,637 of CM042693.1, read as the reverse complement.
TACCCATAAGATAAGGTTGGTGACCCTTAAGGTTTTAGCTCGTTGATAGCCGCCACTACTTTTTTTCCTTATGGACAAGCTTGTGGACAACATAGTGGATGCCTTGAGAGGGTGAGTCTACCTAAGTTTTTCTCGACCCTAGGTCTAGTACAAGATCCATGTCTAAGGGAATCAAATGGCATGTTTTCTTTATTGGGCATTTCTACCGAGATGAGTGGATCCCCTAGCTGGTCTAAACAGTGGAGGCGATTTTATTCTCTTAGAAGCGAGCCTAGTAAATTTCTAGCCACATGTAGTAACGGCTTACGCTATGCTTGCTATAATGTATCGGGCCTATGGGATAACTACAATGGGGCCCATTATTAACGGTCCAGTTATATCCTATAATAGCCAACGAATGTGAGCTCTAACTCCCCTAACTCTTCCATATCCACGAAGCCTCGACGCTCGGCTTTGAAGGATGGTTATAAGGGTAGTAGGAGGTGACGTTCTCGTCGATAGCGAGGTGCCTATATATGGTGACTACGTCAAGCTCAAGCCCCACCAGATCAGTCTCAAGACACAATCTTTCGGTGGTGATCATAGGGTGGTAGGGTGTGTGTTCTTGCGTTCATAGAGGTGATTGTGTGTATGCATTTGTGAGCGTCTGCATTTTGTAGTGGGTTTTCACAAAGAGAGATAGAGAGAGGGGCCTTTGGTTTCTATTAATTTTTTCTCGGTTATCCAAAAGTATCTGTAATGCAAGTCAAACTTGGTCAGTGATGTCTAGGGCCTATCGGCTCACTACCATGGGGCTATGTTATCAGGGAATTGGAGCAGGAAGTTTATCCGATGCTAAATTGAGAAAAATGAATAAGCAAGTAGTTATTTGCATGTTCTGGAAGGGTGAAAGACACTAGAGAAGAGAGATAATGGAGATATTTTACTTTACTTCTTACATGAAGTGGGTAGGGCGTGCGTGCCTACGTTCTGGAAGGGTGAAAGACACTAGAGAAGAGAGATAATAGAGATATTTTATTTTACTTTACTTCTTACATGAGATATTTTATTTTACTTTACTTCTTAAGCTTAAGCCCCCTCGGATCAGTCTCAAGACACAATATTTCTGAGGTGCTCATAGGATAGGGCGTGCGTGCTTGCGTTCATAGGGGTGAGTGTGTCTACGCATTCGTGAGCATCTCCGTTTTATAGCGGGGTTTCGCTAAAAGAGAGATAGGGGCCTTTTTTTAATTTACTGAGTTTTGCTCTATTTTCTAAAATAATGCAAATCAAACAAGGTCACTGATGTTTGGGGCCCACAGGCTCTCTACCGTGGGACCCAATCAGTGGTCGAGTTAATCGTGAGCAAATGTGAGCACCGGCTCCTCTAACTCTTCCTTCTCCACAAAGCCTCTGCGCTAGGCTTTGAAGGCACGCACATTTTCTGAGCAATGATGGTGGATTCAGTCATGCTGGACCGGCGAACGATGGGGGATATTGATGCGCAAGGTGGCCAGGTTAGGGTAAGTTTGGTCTCAGTTTATTTTCTTGAATTTATCTTATGGGGTCTCTCATGATTTTGGGGGTTTTCTCTATTCTGCCCGTCTCGATCGATGATGTTTCCTGGGTTCAGATGTCGGCATGGATGGTAGACGCGGAGTGGTACGACATCGTTACCAATACGGATCTCCACCTCCAGTGCGACTTGCGCCCTGGCGCACCCCGTTGCGTAACGGCGTTCGAGGGAACGAACTTTTTCCATAGGTTCTTGGGTTGCAACTACGAATGCTAGCGCTGCACGTTTGTCCACTACGTCGATCTACCGCACTCACTTTTTCTGCAGCGTGCGATGATGGCGCTGTGGTTACAGCTTGAGATCCGGGATAAGCTCAAAGAGGAGGAGCAGGAGCACTAGCAGATGCATGCCGAGGATATGGCTGTAGAGTTAGCGGATGTTTCCAACTCACTGTACTCGGTTCTAAATAGGATAGATGCTCTTAAATTTGGGTAATCAGAGCTAGACATTAGGTTCTTAACCAAGCATGGTCTACAATCTAGATATTGAGCGTGCTCATCATGCTTTTTGTGGTTGGCTGTAGATTCCACTAATAATTAAGTAATCTCCTTTTGTTTACTAGTATTGACCATCACATAGTACTTCCACTTTAAATTACACTAGGTTAATTAAGATCGAAGTAGTTGACACACTGCTTACAGCCTTTCTGGAGTTTGGGGTTATTGCTGTCTCTATCTATATATGAATATCACTACATTTTTGCACATTTGTGCACCTCCCCCATCCTGCACCTTCTTTACCCAGCAGCGTCCACCTCTCCATCGCATCAGCGCAATCTTTGATGACTCCGCAACCATCCGGATAGTTGTATAGGTAATTTCTATTTGAAATACTCGATCTATATGGAACATTAGGAATCTAGGATGAACATGGATGTAGAAATGGAGTTAGTTATAAGGTACAATGGAAATAGGAAGGTATATGCTGCCAAGAAGAGTCTTATGAGGATGGGAGCTTGGCCCCTGGCTTTATTTCACAGAGTGGCCCTCTGCTGAACAATGTAGAGGTAATTTGCGGCATATCGTTCATAAACAGATTGTTGTTTGCTGGTGTCCTGCATTGCTGAGTTTTTTAAATTATATTTTTCTGTTAAAGGGAACATGCCAAATCCTCGTCATTATATTAATGCACATATCCTTCTTTTCATTATGAAGTTGATGTGTTCTTTCCTAAAAATTTCTAGTTTTGTTGCATTTCATTTAGCATCATGTTCATGTCCCACCCATGGAGGAGGCAATGCATGAAGACATGCCTTAATAATGTTTATCGAGTGACAAGTGTTTTGATGTATACAACTGCTTTGCTATAATTTCAGTAAGCTGTGCTTTGTCCCCGAAAACATTTTTTTATAAAGGGCGCTTTATTCCTTAAAATGTCCCCTAAAATGATCATTTTTGTTGCATCATGATTTGCAGAAATGAAGTCATTCTGATCTCTTGACACTTACTAAGGCCAGGACTGATGATGTGCTAGTTAAGAAGGCAAACCCTGAAATACAGATCTTCTCATGTCGGTTTTGTTTCCCATGTTTGGGCAATATGCCTCATTGGTTATTTAACATTTTGCTGCACCACTCTGGAGCTTGCACGATGTGTGCAGCTGAATTTGGATTTTTTTGAAACATGAATTTGGTTTAATTTTGGATTTTTTATCTGCAGTTTTCACCTTATTCATATCGCTCATGGCGTAATGGTGCAGGTGACTACAAGGATTGGACAATTGTCCGTCTCCAAGAAAAATACAAACCTCATAGACACATGATTCCGTGCCTTCAAGAGAAAGAGAAACACCAGGAGGATGATGCGGCTCAATTCAATATAGAGCTTCGTTGGGATACCACAAGAGGAAGGTGTGAAGAGCACAGCAGTAAGTTTTTCCTTAGTTATGAAACCAAGGTTATCGAACCAGTAGGAAGAAGGAAACAACTTCAAGATGTTGCTAACAACTTGGAACCTGCACAACACAAACTCAAAACTTTGCCCCAACATACAGTGAGGTTGTCAATCTCACAGGTTTGCTGAAAACAAAGGATTAAACATATAGTGTGGAAGATAATAGTTGCTTGTAGAAATTCAACGGTAACAGTAGATGATGTATCAATGATAAAGATTGGACCGGGGTCCACAGTTCACTAGAGGTGTTCTCCTTAAGATAGATAACATGATGGGTGAACAAATTACAGCGGGGCAATTGACAGATTAAGAAAGCATAATAATGCATATACTAGACATCATTACTCCTATGAGATTTGATTGGGCATTACAACAATATACATAGACCATAATCCAACTGCATCTATGACTAATAATCCACCTTTAGGTTATCATCCGAACCCCTTTTAGTTTTAAGTTGCAAGCAACAGATAATTGCATTAAGCAATGTGTGTAAAGTAAACAATACAATTGTTCCATGAACAAAAGATTGTTGTTTTCTCCCTAGTAGCAACAGCACATCTACAACCTTAGAGATTTCTCTCACTTCCCCAGATTACTTGAGGCATGAACCTACTATCGAGCATAAATACTCCCTCTTGGAGTCATAAGCATCTACTTGGCCAAGATAGCTACTAGCAACGGAGAGCATGCAAGATCACAAATAACACAGACATGATAGAATCAATAATCAATCTGACACAGTATCTCAATATCCATCAGATCCCCACAAACACATCATGTATGATTACAAATATATGATCTTGATCATGAATGGAGCTCAAAAGATCTAAACATGATAGCACAAAGGAGGAGAAAGTACCATATAGCTACTGTATGGACCCATAGTCCAAGGGTGAACTAATCACGCATCATACCGGAGGCTGGCATGGTGATGAAGAAGGCCTCCGGGATGATCTATCCCCTCCGGCAGGGTGCCGGGAAGAGCTTCAGACCCCCCTAATCTAGGGACGATGGTGGCGACGGCTATAGACTGTTTGGCGGAGATTTGATCTGGTACATAGGGTTTCTGCATCGGGGTGACTTTATAGGCGAAGGGGAAAGTTTGGTGGGCTCTCGAGGGGCCCACACCTAGTGGCGGCGCCCCCCTGGCTGCACGGCCCTAGGGTGTGGCCACCTCGTGGCCCCCCTTCGGCTGCCCTTCGGACTCTGTGTTCTCTCCAGTAAAATATTGACTTTGGCTTTTGTCCCGTCCAATTCCGAGAATATTTCCTTACTAGCTTTTCTGAAACCAAAAACAACATAAAACAGGCAACTGGCACTACGGCATCGTGTTAATAGGTTAGTCCCAGAAAATGTATAAAATACCTCAAAGTGTAGACAAAACATAAGAAATTCGATACAAAACAAGCATCGAGCATCAAAAATTATAGATACGTTTACAACGTATCAAGCATCCCCAAGCTTAACTCCTGCACGTCCTCGAGTAGGTAAGTGATAAAAATAATATTTTTTGAGGTGACAGGAACCATCACAATCTTGATCAAACCATTTGCAAAGCATTGAAAGCTGGGATAAAAGTACTATAAACATGAGCATGAAAGATTTTGCTCTAACAATAAGACATAGCAACTATGTTGTCACATGAAAGGATACAAACAAAGGATCATGAATAACAATGCATTGAGAGACATTTGTTTGTTTCACAAACAGAAAACACATCATAGTGGTATTCAGCTTGTCCCTCATGGAGTGGCAAAACATAAATGCATAGGACAACTTCAAAGTTCATAAGTGTGACTATATACAAATAGTTCAAGAACAAACAATATCAGCATTATGAATCAATCAATATGTTTTGGGACAATGCACATAAAACTAAGAATGAAAACTATGCTCTCTTAATTGGTGCATAAAGATAGAAGGTGGAGACTCAGCATAAAAGTAAGAAGAAAGGCCCTTCATAAAGGGAAGCGGGGATTTCAAGTTTCATAAAGTGCTTACAAATTTTATGGTACTTATTAGCTTTCAGCTCTTATTTCCCCTATAATAAGCATCTTTAAGTGATTAAGGTAAAACTGAAACAAGTATGGAGTATAAGCTTGATAAATCATAAGTTGGCAATCTCATGTCCCTTGAGTACGAGGGCAGTTCCTCATGCTACTCAACTTTAGTCACAAGCAAGTTCTTGTCATTGTAAGTATATGTGTATCATAGAGAACCGCCAACGGTGTACCCCTTGCCCCATGACACGGGAGCTATCCCATATCAAAATGACAAGGAAACAGACAGTGAGCATCTCATAAATGTTTCATCGACCAAGGCCTGGTGTGGGTCCCACATTACTTCTGTGGCGCATTGCCAAACTCCATGTGCCACGGAAGTTTGAGACTTCTGTGGCGCATTGACATATATGCACCACTGGACATCTTTTGTGGCGCATGGTCAGACCCATGTGCCCCAGAAAGTCTTTCTATCTATAGCTAGTTTCCTAGTAGTGCTGGAAAAACCACATCCCACCATGGCCTCTCATACAAGACTTAGCATGTTTAATATCATATCATCTTTGATCTCGTCTCATCATTTTCTCCTGGCATACTAGATTATCTGCATCTGATACATCATCTGGATGAACCAGCACTAACAGCTATGCATGGATAAGCAGGACATAGATATAAGCTCTAGCAGTGCACACAAGCCAAATATAGTTATGCTAGGAGCAATGGATACGGTAATATAAGATCAAAGGGAGTAATGCAACTGATAGGATACTCTATCTATCAGTAAAAGACCATGGTAGAATCGTATGTATTATGGCGGGAATTGACATGCTTTTGAAATCATAAGATTATATCATGGTGGGGCTATGCTTGCCGTTGCCAGTTGATAACAGATAAGCAGATCTTTGGAAGCCTTGTACTTGACTTGATTATAGTTGGTCAAGTATTATTCGTCAATCTTCGATGGTCTTGATCTCAGTCTTAAATCTCGATATCGATATCAGATTCTACCGGGAAGAACCAAATCACCGGAAAGAAAGGGAAACAATCAACACATGGCATCGATGCAATTCTTAGACAAGGATGATGATATGACAAGTTAATTTGCATCGAAATTAAACTCCAAGGCATGCTTTGCAAATTAAACAGAGTTCCGAGGGGTATAAACCCTAATTCGGAGAAAGCCGGAATCACCTGTGAGGGGTTACTATGTTCTTCTATTTAAACTTGTCATGGAAGTTGTCGAACAATGCATGATTATAGTTTAGATATGTAGATCTCATTTTTCTGAACATTTTGATATATTATTTGTATTTTTCTGATTTAATATGAATTACTTATTAATTTTCTAGTATTTATCCTTTTTCTGAAATTTAAAACAAAAATAGGAATAGTTTTGTCACTAAGGCTCTCCGTAGCCCCAGAGGCTGACACAGGGGTCCCTTGGCCACCTCAGCTGCCACGTGGCAGGGTGGGGCCTGGACCAGGGCTTAACTAGGTCAGACCCCGCGCTCACTGACGTAATGCAGACGTCAGCGTGATGTCACCCGACGGTGCCTCACAAATCGATGATGGATTGCGCATTTGGGACCGAATCAGGTAGCAGGAGGGGATGCGTTCGACGCAGAGCATCATGAGGAATCGACCAGCATAGGCTCCGCCCATTTTTGGTCACGAGAGTGTCGCCGGTGACCATGTATTGCGTCGGTACACGACGACAGAGTGCCAGGGAGGAGGGGCTAGGAGAGGTTCTGAAGAATCGTGAGCTCAACATGATGCTTGAGGCAGGGTCGGAGAGGCAAGGCGAGGCCGGATTCCATGACAACGATGACTGCCGGCATCGAAGACTAAGGTTCCGATTGGTATGGTTAGGACCATGCCGGCTTGCTCTGCTAGGGGAAAAAGAATGAGGTGGACGAGGAGGTCACCATGGTGTACCTAGCGGGGCTCGGGGTGCTCCAGAATGACAGCGCCCTAGAGCTCCGACGAGCTAGGTTTGCAGTGGATAAGGGAGAAGGGGAAATAGGGTTTGTTCTCTGTGGGTACATGGTCCTTATAGGCAGCAAGAGCGATGGTCGCACGTATCTTGGTGAGGAGTTCATCGTGGCAATGGCGGACAGCTCCGGCGGCGACACGCAGCAACTCCTCAACGGCGTCTTTCTGGCGCGGGGTAGAAGAAAAGGAAAAGAGGTGAAGCGGTACAGGCTAGCGCTGGGCCACGCGTAGGCCATGCTAGGCTGCGGTGCGGTGCGCTGAGCTGCAGGGAGAGAGGGAAAGAGAGATGGGCCGGCCTAGGCTACACTCTGGCTCCGGTTTTTCTTTCCGAAAACATTTTCCAATTCTGTTTTCTATTTTCTGTTTATATTTCAAATTCAAATCTGTTTTGGGTATTTCAAAAATACCAGAAAGCTTTATAAAATATATGAAATAGTGTGGGGACCTTTTAATCCATTTGGGCTCCATAATTTTTTATAGTTTTCGAAATTCAAAACAATTTGAATTGCTTTCAGAGAGGGAGGGAATTATGGTTTAGGTTTTTACTTTAACTTTCTTAGTTGCATTTTTTATATGATGCTCATGATGCACAATCAAAACCCTAATTATAGATTAGCTAAAATTGGGGTGTTACAGCTCTATCCCCCTTACGACAATCTTAACCCGAGATTCCTAAGGTAGGAAAAGAGATAGGGAGAGAAAGAAACAAGGCCACTCTAAAGATAAGAGGGAAACTCACTAAACAACACATAGAGTATCTCATGGTCAACTCATGGATGGAGTGTTCAGAAACAACTCTGAGATGACAAACATGAAACACGTCAAGGTAACGGAGGAAACAGGAGGAGAAGGTTTCAAGTTATTAGACAGCTGGTCTTCATAAGGATTGAGACCATGGAGCTTACAGAAGAGCTTAAGCTTCTGAAAATAAAGGTTCCAACAGAAAGAACCTGACCATAGACTTCGAGAGAAGAACCTCTACTAAATGGCTTAAGTAGATATTTCAGGTTGTGAGGATATGGATCAACAAAACCAAGTTGTTGAACTACTTTTGAAACAGAAGGTTCACTTTTTCATTCAACAGAAGGCTCAGACAGAAAGGTGTTTTGTGGCGAGGACTCGTAAGAGTCACAAGATACATGTATCAAGAGAAACTTCTTATTACCAAAATCATAGACACTCTTGAAACATGGTTGAGAAAATGAAGGAAACTCTTTATTCATCCAGGTATATCAAAATCTTTGCCGGAAATCATGATATCACTTTACACCACCAGATGAATAGACAAGAAGATTCCTGATGACACGAGAAGAAAGAAACTTCATTCTCAAACGTTGTTTACTTGGCATAACAAGATGCTTGCCAACATAAAGGGTCTGGAGGATTGACCGAGAGACATTTAGCAATACTACTATAAATGTTCTCCTTGATTTTTGAGAAATCAGACAGCAAGTAAAGGTTGGACTTCGGATACAAAGAAAACCAGAAGAACAACACCTACATCAACTTATAGAAGGAGCCTCATGAAGAGTGGTTGTTATTGTTGAATCAAGAGAATATAACAAAAGGTCTTTCCGGCTAAGTGTGTCAACTGTTACATTAATCTTACCAAATTTACAAAGAGACCTATGTCAAAAACCTGGAGAAACACCAACCATCATTGCTGCTTGAGATTCAAGTTTGGTTAAGTGGAATGATATTTTAGACTCAGCATGTCCGAATAGAAAGGGTGCAACAATTAACACAAAGGAAAAGTCACTAGATTCTCAAGATATGGACTACAGTATTAAGCTCCAAAAGGCTAAGCTAGATTGTTATACCCATGTAGTAGCAACTTGTCGAAGGACAACTGCACACACATAAATTACTAACAATAGAACACACATGTGTCCGTAAGAAAAGAATCATAACTCTTCTTGAATCCACGGAGTAATCTTTCAACATTTGCACGTGAACTGGAGATGGTTACTTCTAACATCCAAAACACATACTTTGAGATGACTCCAAGATGGTTCTCAAAAGTTTCCAACATTAATGCCAATTGTTCCATATGAATCTAATATAATATGGAGAAATAAGGATATCATCGATGGGCTCAACAACAAACTTATCAAAACACTCCGAGAAGATGGACTCACATGTTTCTTGTACAAGGAAAAAGTATTGGTCAGACTAAAGGACATGAGGATATACTCAAGTGAAACATCACGAGTAGAAACATTGTCAAGATAGTCCTTGGAACTGAGTTAGATTTGACGATTGCCCAAATCAAATCAAATGTGGGGAAGATAAAATGTCCAGAGAAGAGATACTATCTTTCTTTAGCACAAACAAAACTAGACATCCCTTTAAGAAGGAACACAGTTGGATAAAACTATCTTACAACTCTCCAAGTTGTTGTTTAAGCTCAACCAACTAGTTCAAGGTATCCAGTACGGATCCTTGAAGAAAGGTGCAGTTCAGAGAACTTGCTTGGTCAAGAACTTGACAAGACGGTATTGTGGCAACATGGTGATACTTCTAGGAAGAAATCTAGAATATCACGAGCCACCGATATGTCACTTATTTCAAGAGGAAACTTCCTTGGTAAGGCAAGAATACATAGTCTCAGAGTTTCAGCACAAACCTAACTCTCTGACTGGAGGGAATACACCAGAATAACGGACTTGGTAGCACACTCATTCTTCGCTTAGTGATGGGGTTAATCAATCATGCTAAGAATGACTCAAATGTCCTTGGAGTTCAAAACAATAATAATTGCTAAGAATCTTAGATAGCTATATTATTACGCACACGCGTCTCTCACGAGCACGAAATCTCGAGAAAGGGTGGGTAAAGATGTATGAAAGCATCACTTCATTAAGAGGTTCATGAAACTCAGCACAACCTCTTAGTATAAAAGGGTGTGACACTTTAAGGTAGAACAGATAGAAGCTAATCAATTCTTCTTGATCTGCGGATTACAACACTTTGACCTAGTCCTAGATAAGATGAGGTACCGGAGTTGTTTTCTCCTAACATCCCGAAATTGTTTGTCATGACGGACCATAAGAGTATCTTACATCGGAAGACATAGATGCACATTTACTACTTGGCTACCAACTGAGGAAGACAAAGGTCAGAAAACAACAAGGAGAAAGGAACATACTCAGGATAGAATCCCGAGATGTGGATGCATAGATTATCAATATTCCGAAAACCAATGCAGAAAGAGAAGGTGTGGCAGGGTCATAAATATAGATGCGAGACTCTCAAGGAGTACACTTTTCGTGATCTATTTGGTTCCATTAAAGAACATCTGCCATAGCTTGTGCTAGGGGAAGTCCTTAATTGTCACAATTCAATCATGACAAAGACCACAAGCTTGAAGGCTATATTTAAAATTATCCATCCTGATGTAATGCTTGAACATTAGAAACAAGGGTCAAAGGAGTGGATCTTGGGTTAAAGGTCATTTTCATGTACAAGATTTATAATACTAGAATCCAGCACAATCAGGGATCTTAGGTTCAAGTCCAAGGGTTAAAACCCGAGAAAGGAGTAACTAATACTTGAGTGACATAGCGTACACTGCAAGATAGTAATCACAAGGTAGCTTCCAAAAGAAGAAACAACTTCTGAAGTACCCAAACAAAAGAAAAGGAGGCACACAAGGCGAGAGGGAACCTCAAATCCTAGAGCGGAACACTATGGATCATTATATTGTAGGATCCATAAAACAGAGGGATCATGATGGAAAGGAATCTCTCATGTGAACAGGAGTAAGGGGAACAAGGCACAACACACACAACTCTAGAGAACTCAACACTGGGTCAACTGGTTGAGAAACGGCATGCCAAGAAGGCACCTATGCTTTGAAAGACTAAGAGATATCAACACTTTTCCAAAGTAAACACCAGATAAGATAACCCAGAGTTAGAGTGAAACTGGATAAGGAGTAAAAGAAGCATACTAGAGTTTTCACAAATACTTTTTATCTTTTAAAATAGTTTTCACAAACACTAGACTCAACATCGACCAATAGCAAGGTTATCCAACGGTCGGTACTGATCTGATACCAAAAACCTATGACACCGCCAAGATCAGGGTTAAACAAATCCCAGACCTTCGTCTGACATAAGCTTAACCTTGAGCTCGAGAATATCCAGTGAAGAATTGGTAATACAGTTGTGACCCTATGACACAATATTTATTACAGCAAGCTCATAACTGAGAGAAGAGCCAAATTATTACAAGCAAAGGTCACTGACCACAAACATCAAACAACGGAAGGAAAATTATGCTATTAAGTATAGAAAACTTAACAAATGGCCTAAGTGGCCCGAAACATAATGATGACATCCCAGCCCATAGATTCCAGGTTGCCGGCCGGGAACCCCAAGCTACTCGTCGGTGTCGATGTAGTATCAAATTGATCTTCAGGGAACACTTACTCTGCCAAAAGTATCAACAAAGCAAGGGTGAGTATAGGGTGTACTCCGCAAGACTTATGGCTGGTGGAGTTGTTTTGCATAAACCCATCTTTGTTTACAAAACAAGAGAGAGAAGAAGCTCGTCTATTTATAATATTTTAAAAGGGGATAAGAGACCGACATCTCCAAGGTATTGATCATCATATTTTGATATCCACCAAATCATCATCATCTACCGACCAGGATCACCCCCTCGTACCCATGAGGAAGAATGCTTAAGCACACATTGATCTGCCAAGTTTTACGATTAGGTTATAGTTCTCTATGATCTTAGAATTCGGTCACCAAGCGTTCATAACTGTGAACACGGATTTTCGAAAATATTTAACCCTGCAAGGGTGTACAACTTTACCCACATATACCAACCGACTCTTAATGCCAACATTTTAGCCCTCTTCCTTGGAAGGCCGGCAGAGGGTGGTTGGCCACGACCTTTACCTTGCTTTCTCCGAGACCATGAGTCATGACTTAAGAATGGTTCCGCCGTGACGGGTCAAATCCTGAAACCGGTCGCTAGAGATGTGAAGCGAGGTTGGTTTACCAAGGGCGCTATCAACCCCAAGCAACAGGGTCCATGCTTCCCTACCTGTTATGAATGCACTTTCACCCGGCAAATCTTTCAAATGTTTTTCTATGCATATGTCGAATGGAACGCCCGAACTACATGACTCATGAAATCTACTAGGCAAGTTAATCAGGCGAGGGGTTCTCAAGCCCCGTGTGGTTGTACGCTCGTCTCGGTTCCAAAGGCAAGGACTCGGTTCCTAGTGGTGGCGGGCATGGGACTGGAAAAACCACATCCCACCATGGCCTCCCATACAAGCCTTAGCATGTTTAATCTCATATCACCTTTGATATCATCTCATCATGTTCTCCTGGCATACTAGATTCTCTGCATATGATACATCATATGGATGAACCAGCACTGACAGTTATGCATGGCTAAGCTGGACGCAGATATAAGCTCTAGCTGTGCACACAAGCTAAACCTAGTTATGCTAGGAGCAGTGGATCCGATAATATAAGCCCAAAGGGAGTAATGTAACAAATAGGATACTCTATATATCGGTAAAAGACCATGGTAGAATCATATGCATTATGGCAGAATTGAAATCCTTTCGAAATCATAGGATTATATAATGGTGGGGCTATGCTTGCCTTTTCCAGTTGATAAGAGATAAGCAGATCTTCGGAAGCCTTGTACTTTACTTGATTATAGTTGGTCAAGTATTTTTCATCAATCTTCTATGGTCTTGATATTGGTCTTCAATCTCGATCTCGATATCATATTCTACCGGGAAGAACCAAATAACCAAAAGAAAGGGAAACAATCAACACATGGCATTGATGTAATTCTCAGACAAGGATGATGATAAGAAAAGTTAATTTGCATCAAAATGAAACTCTAAGGCAAGGTTTTCAAATTAATCGGAGTTCTGAGGGGTATAAACCCTAACTCGGAGAAAGCCCAGAATCACCCGTGAGGGGTTACTATGTTCTTCTATTTAAACTTGTCATGGAAGTTGTTAAACAATGCATGATTATAGTTGAGATAGGTAGATCTCATTTTTCTGAAAATTTTGATATATTATTTCTACTTTTCTGATTTAATATGAATTACTTATTAATTTTCTAGTATTTATCCTTTTTCTGAAATTTAATACAAAACTGGGAATAGTTTTGTCACTGAGGCTCTCCCTAGCCACAGAGGCTCACATAGGGGCCCCTTGACCACCTCAGCAGCCAGGCGGCAGGGTGGGGCCTGGACCAGGGCTTGACTAGGTCAGACCCCGCGCTCGCTAACGTCATGCAGACGTCAGCGTGACTTCACCCGACAGTGCCTCACAGATCGATGATGGATTGCGCGTCTGGGACCAAATCAGGAAGCGGGAGGGGTTACGTTCGACGCAGAGCATCATGAGGAAGCGACCAGCATAGGCTCCACCCATTTTGGGTCACCGGAGTGTCGCCGGCGACCATGTACTATGGCGGTATACGACGGAAGACAGCCAGGGAGGAGGGGCTAGGAGAGGTTCTGAAGAACCGTGAGCTCACCCAAATGGTTGAGGTAAGGTCAGAGAGGCAAGGCGAGGTCGTATTCCATGACAACAACAGCTGCCGGCATCGGGGACATAGCTTCCGATTGGGATGGTTAGGACCACGCCTGCTTTCTCTGCTAGGGGAAAAAGAACAAGGTAGACGAGGCGGTCACTGTGGTGTACCTAGCGGGGCTCGGGGTGCTCCAGAACAACGGCGCCCTAGAGCTCCGATGAGCTAGGGTTGAAGTGGATAAGGGAGAAGGAGGGAGAAGGGGAAATAGGGTTCGTTCTCTGTGGGTACATGGTCCTTACAGGCAGCAAGAGCGGCGGCCGCACGTATCTTGGCGAGGAGGTCATCGCAGCGACAGCCGACAGCTCCGGCGACACGCAGCAGCTCCTCGACGGCGTCCTTTAGGGGCGAGGTAGAAGAAAAGGAAAAGAGGCGAAGCGATACGGGCCAGCGATGGGCCACGCGTGGGCCGAGATGGGCTACGGTGCGCTGCGCTGATGTAGAACCCCCCGGGATTAGGGTTAAACTAACATCAGATCACCATCTAAGATAAGTTCAACCCCAAACACCAAACATCATAGTATGATTCGGTAACATTACAGAACACAGGGATTCAATAGCATAAGTTTAAACTCTTAACTGAGTAAGATATTAGATTTATAACAAACCAGAGGTCATAGACCCAACATTACATCACACAGCGAAAGAAAATATTTTTTTTCTACACAACAACTTAGCAAAAGGCCTAAGAGGCCATAAACAAAAGTGACGTCCATCAAATAGTCCTCAGGCTGCTACCTGGGACCCCCTACTACTCGTCGATGTCAACGTAGAAGCCACCTTCAGTCACAACTAGATCATCTGTAGAAAAACAACAATGGTGCAAGGCTGAGTATGAGAATGTACTCCGCAAGACTTAGATAACCTAGTATATACATGCTCTGGCCAGAAAGGCTTTCTATGGGTTTATTTTTGCAGAAATAAATCTTTATTTGTAAATAAGAGAGAGAAGAGGCTCGTCTACTCAGAATCTTTAAAAGGGATAAGATAGCGACTTCTTCATCTTGTTCATCACATCTTGATAACCACCAGCTTCATCAGAACCTCCTATCTAGGATCACCCCCTCAACCCAGAGGAAGCATCCTTAAGCTCACGTGGATCAACAAGTTTTATCATGGTTAAAGTTATCTATGACCTTAGAATCTGGTCACCAAGCGTTCATAACCGTGAACACGGCTTTTCGAAAAGATTAATACCCTGCAGGGGTGTACAACTTTACCCACATGTACCAACCGACTCTTAATGCGAAATATTATTAGCCCTCTTCCTTGGAAGGCCGGCAGAGGGTGGTTGACCACGACCTTTACCTTGCTTTCACCGAGATCATGAGTCACGCAATAAGTATGGTTTCCCCGTAACAGGTCAAATCCCGAAGTCGGTACTTAAAGATGTGAGGCGAGGTTTGTTCACCAGGGGCTCCATCGACCCCAAGTAACCCGGTCCTTACTTCCCTACCTATTATAATGCACCTCCATCACCTCCTCTTCCGAAAATGTTTTCAATGTGTATGCCAAATGGAAAGCCCAAACTATGTGACTCATGGAATCTACTAGGCAAGTTAGTCACTCGAGGGGTTCCCAAGCCCCGTGTGGTTGTACGCTCGTCTGGGTTCCAAAGTCAAGAACTCAGTTCCTAGTTGTGGCGACCATGGGACTACAAAAACCACACCCAACGTGGCCTCCCATACAAGCCTTAGCATGTTTAGTTATCTCCTTAGAGGATGTCACCATCTCCTACCTTTCTAGATTCTTCGGCATTTCTGATTCATCATTCGGATAGATCAGACGTTGTTACTATGCATGGCTAAGCTGTCGATCACAAAAGCTCTAGCAACGCTCAAATGCCAGACCTAGGTATGCAAGGAGCAGTGGATCAGGAGTATAAGGCTACAAGAGGGAAACTATGCAGCAGATAGGTAACACTAACCACTGACAAAAGACCACATTGGAATCGTGTGCATCATAGCGAGGAAGTAATATACTTTGTAAAAGTAGGTTTAGAATGAGAGGATATGCTTTCCTTCTTCGTCAGTAGACAGATATGGATCTTCGGTGTCATTGACTTCAGCCTCGGGCTCGGATCCTATCGCAAAGAACCAACACCGGAAAGAAAGGCATCACTCAAAACATGTCATGTGCAATGCGCAATAAATATGGATGATATGACAAGTTAAATAATGTTGAAATGAACCCTAGAACATGCTTGGTCATTTTAAACGGGGTCCGGGAGGTCCAAACCCTAGAACAGGGGGATCCTCGGAATCACCTGTGGGGTTCAAATGGTTCTTCTAGTTAAACTTGTCATAAAAGTTGGTTAACAATGCATGATTGTATTGCTATTGCTTAGCTCTTATTTTTTTGAACATTTTGATATATTATTTGTATTTTTCTAATAAATAGATAATTAGTTATTGATTTTACAAGATTAAATCAATTTCTAGAAAGATTAAACCAAATTAAATTTATTTACTACATCATTATGACGTCAGGGCCCTAACCCTAACTTTTCTCACCGAGGCTTTACCGAACCGCAGTGACTGACAGAGGGGCCCCAGGGCCACCTCAGCTAGCCATGCTGGCCAAGCTTGGTCAACAGCCACGCTGAGGCCACGTCGACGCCACCTAGACACCACGTTGGGCTCGCTGGTGACGTGTCGGCTGATGGCGAGGGACGGCGCTATAGGGCACGGGAGGAGGCGTGCTACGGCTCGTTCGAAAGAATGCACGGAGGAAAACCTAACTACGGCAGTGCCTCCAATTCTTGGTCATCGGAGCTTGGTCAACGACGACGGACGGCGGCAATGCTCTCTGATCTATGGTGCGGGTGCGGCACAAAGTGCTAGAGAGGGAAAGGAGGGTGCCTTGAGCACCGTATGCTCACCCTGGTGCGATTGATGGTGACAGCGAGGCGAGGCGGTGAACGGAGCAACGGCGAGGCAAGCGGCAGAGCACGTCAGTGTCGGGGAAGAAGCGGGCGATGCGGTCGATTGGCAGCACCCGGGATCGATTCCGTTGGCGAGGAAGACCGGAACGGTGAGACGGAGCTCGTGGTGGCCTCAAAAGGACCTGGGGTGGCCAGGGATGGCGACGAGCTGCCGGTAGGGTTTCGGGCCGGCAGCGGGAGAGGAAGAGGGAGGTCTGGGGAGAGAGGGGGAATGGATGAGGACGGCCAGGGCGACATCACGAGGATCTTATCCTCCCCAGAGGGCAGCGGGGCGCTGCGATTCGGGGCGAGGATCGGGTGACGGCGGCGCGGACACGCAGGAGCTTCGGCTCCGGCGTCGGCAGCGAAGACGACGAGAGACAGAGGCCGAAGCGGTATGGGCCGGCTCCTGGGCCCTGGGTGGGCCAGGTTGGGCTGCTGCGGGCTACGCAGCGCGGTAGAGAGAGAGGAGAGGGAGATGGGCTAGGGCCCAGCTGTGGCTGTTGCTGTTTTATTTTTTTCAAACTCTTTTCTTTTTCTAATTTCAGTTTTTCTCTTTTGTAATTTCATTTGGAATCTGTTTTGAATGATTCACAAATACAAGACTTTGTAGAAATATTTGAAATATTGTAGGGGCCCTATTAATCCTTTTGGACTCCAAACATTTTGTCATTTCAAAATTTAAAACTATTTGAATTGCTTTCAAAGGGAGAGGGAAAGGATAGGATTTTAGGGTTTGCATTATTCAAGAACTTGCTCACATGCATACTTTATTAAATTTAACACATGCATGCAATTCTTGAGTACTAATTACATATATTACAAGCTTGGGCTATTACAGCTCTACCCCCCTTACAGGAATCTCGACCCGAGATTCCTAAGTTTTAGAAAAGAAGGCAGGGTACTTAGATCGAAGACGATCTTCTCATTCGCAGGTTGCTTCATCCTCACGATGAGACCACTGAACTTTCAGAAACTTGATGTTTTGACAACGAGTTTTGCGCTCGGTTTCATCAAGGATACGGACAGGATACTCACGATAAGTCAGATCCTTTTGGAGATCAAGAATTTGGTGATAAACACCACGGACAGGATCTTTGAAGCAACGCTTGAGTTGAGACACATGAAACATGTCATGCACCTCAGGGAAGTTTATAGGCAGCTCCAATTGATATGCAAGTTTACCTTGCTTGGAAAGAACGTGAAAAGGAGCAACATAGCGAGGAGATAGTTTGCCTTTGATACCGAAACGATGGACACCCTTTAAAGGAGTGACCCGAAGATAAGCTTGATCACCAACTTCATATTCAACATGTTGATGGTGACGATCATGATAGCTTTTCTGGCGAGACTGAGTAGTTTTCAAATGGTCTCGAATGATACGAACTTGATCTTCTGCTTCCTGGATCATATCCGGACCAAAGAAATTTCTTTCACCGGTTTCTGACCAGTTTAAAGGAGTACGGCAGGTTCTTCCATATAGGAACTGGAATGGTGCCATTTCTATACTGGACTGATAAATGTTGTTGTAGGAGAACTCAGCAAAAGGAAGGCATTTCTCCAAGTCCTTGCCAAAAGATATGACACACGCTCTTAGCATGTCTTCAAGGATTTGATTCACTCTTTTGGTCTGACCACCGGTGCTAGGATGATAATCTGTATTGAAGGACATACGGGTTACCATAGCTTGTTGGAAACTTGTCCAGAACCTTGAGGTGAACAAACTCCCTCAATCAGAGATTATTTTCTTTGGTACCCCATCAAGGACAACTATTTGAGAGATATACAGATCTGCTAACTGACTAGCATTGATACTCTCGCGAACAGGTAGAAAGTGAGCAACCTTTGACAAGTAGTCAATGATTAGTCAGATGGCATCATTTCCTTTTTGAGTCTTAGGAAGACTAGTAATGAAATCCATACCAACTTTATCCCATTTCCACTTAGGGATTTTATGTGGTTGCAGTAGACTAGCAGGTCTTTGGTGCTCAGCCTTGATGCGACGATAAACGTCACATTCTGCAACAAAACGAGCGATATCCTTCTTCATACGAGACCACCAGAATCTTTGACGAAGATCCCGATACATCTTGGTACCTCCAGGATGGATATAAAGAAGTGATTCATGAGCTTCGGTAAGAATTATCTGCTTCAAGTCATTTCCATTTGGTACTACCAAACGTGTATCGAAATATAGTACACCTTCCTCGTTAACAAAGAAACATTTAGCAACTCCGCTAGCAATGTTCTCTTTAATTGAGTCCATCTCAGGATCTTGCCTTTGAGCAGCTTTGATCTGATCCTCTAGAGAAGACTTCACTTCAAGAGTAGAAAGGAATCCACGAGGAACTACTTCAAGATTCAATCGAGCAAATTCCTCATGAAGAGAAGGTTGAGATTGTTTGATCATCAGGGTATTGCAATAAGACTTACGGCTCAGCGCATCAGCAACGACATTGGCTTTGCCAGATTGATAGTTGAGACCCAAATCATAGTACTTGATGAGTTCCAACCATCTTCTTTGCCTGAGATTCAGATCAGGTTGTGTGAAAATATACTCAGACTTTGATGATCCGAGTATAACTCGCAACGACTACCGAGAAGGTAGTGTCGCCATTGCTTAAGAGCATGAACAACAGCTGCAAGTTCAAGATCATGAGTCGGGTAGTTGTTCTCATGTGGTTTTAGCTAACGGGAGGCATAAGCCACCACATGCCCATCTTGCATCAACACACATCCGAGACCTTCGTGGGAAGCATCATAGAAGACAACAAAGTCTTTGCTGGTGTCTGGGAGAACCAACACCGGAGCAGTTGTTAACTTGGTTTTCAACATCTGGAAGCTTTCTTCAGCCTTATCAGACCATTCAAACTTCTTATCCTTATTAAGAAGATTTGTCATCGGCTTTGCAATTCTGGAGAAATTCTCGATGAATCAACGGTAATAACCAGCTATCCCCAGAAAACTTCGGACATCCTTAACGGATTTGGGAGACTCCCAGTCGAGGACAGTTTGGACCTTGTCGGGGATAACAGCAACCCCTTGGGTGGAAACAACATGACCAAGGAATACGAGCTCTTGTAACAAAAACTCACATTTGGAGAACTTGTCATAGAGACGATGTTCTCAGAGTTTTGTTAACACCAAACAAAGATATTCAGCGTGCTCTTCTTCAGTCTTGGAATAGACCAGAATATCATCGATGTACACCACGACGAACTTGTCAAGATATTCCGTGAAGATAGAATTCATGAGCCGCATAAAAGTGGATGGAGTGTTGGTAATACCAAAGGACATGACTGTATACTCGTAAAGACCGTAATGAGTGGTGAAAGCAGTCTTTGGAATATCTTCCTTACGGATCTTTATCTGGTGATACCCTGACCTCAAATCCATTTTGGAAAAGACAGTGGCACCACTTAACTGATCAAAGAGATCATTGATCCTAGGGAGAGGATACTTATTCTTGATAGTCACAACATTGAGTGGGCGATAATCCACAACCAGACGCGGTATATTGGTATCCCCCTTCTTAACAAATATGGTAGGACATCCCCAAGAAGATGTGATGGGATGAATGTATTCTTTTCCTTCTAACACCTCTAATTGCTTCTTCAACTCCACAAGCTCATGAGGAGGCATACGGTAGGGTCTTTTAGAAACAGGAGCAGTTCCAGGAACTAGCTCTATGACAAACTTCACACTTCGATCAGGTGGCATGCCAGGCAACTCCACAGGAAAGACATCCAGAAACTCACAAACCACGGAAACATCTTGAATCTCTAATGGAGGTAGAACTTCAAGATCATACAACTCTGCTTCAGGAATAGATACAGCTGAAGGAGATAGTGACCCTACGGTCCAATACTTTACTGTTATGCCAGCAGGACTGGTTAGAGACACAGACTTGGTTGTACAATCGAGAATAGCTTGACAGCGGGTCAGCCAATCCATGCCCAGAATGATGTCAATCTCAGTTAACTTGAGGGCAATAAGGGAGGTGGGGAAAAGTTGAAATGAAACTTCGATTAGATTCCCATCACTAACCATGGTGGAACACTACCTAGAACCAGGAGGCTGAACTAGCAGAGGAACAGACAACACCTCAAAACTTATCCCATGCATTTGAGCAAAATCTTGTGACATGAATGAATGCGATGCTCCAGAATCAAACAAAACTTTAGCTGGAATCTGATTGATACGAAGCTTACCCGTGATGACGCTTGGATCTTCCTGAGCCTCCTCAACAGAGATATGGTTCAGGCGACCTCTTCCAGCACCTTTGCATAATGACCAGGCTGACGACAGTTGAAGCATATAAAACCTGATCCAGTACCTGTAGTAGGGTTATTTGATCCACCAGCATTGTTTGGAGCAGCATTCATACGGGAAGCATATCCAGAGGACCTTGAGGTGTAAGGAGCACGTGGCACAGCACTGTAAGACATGAAGACACGACACTTCTTATTGGTAGAACCAGCCTTGTTGTACCCCTCCTGAGGAGTCTTACGAGTTTCTTCATACTCCACTTTTCCACTCTCGGCCTTCATAGCCTTATTGACAAGACCTTGGAAGTTACCAAAGTCCATGAGGTGGATATCATGGCGAACCTCAGGATCCAGTCCCTTGCGGAACAGAGCTTGCTTCTTTGCATCAGTGGAAACCTCTTCAGTAGCATAGCAGGCAAGACGATTGAAGTTGCGCTAGTAATCACACACGGAACCAGTGCCCTGCTTAAGCTTGAGGAACTCATCTCTCTTCTGATCCATCAAACCCTCCGGAATATGGTAAGCTCGAAAGGCTTCAGTGAACTCTTGCCATGTAACAACATGTTGAGCCTCTTGCATAGCCAAGAAATTTTCCCACCAGGAGTTAGCTGCTCCCTCCAGATGATAGGCACCAAAAGTCACCCAATCAGCTTGAGCAACATGACCAACCTAAAGTTTGTGCTCCATAGTGCAAAGCCAGTAGTCTGCATCAAGTGGCTCAGTGGAATAGCTGAAGACTGGCGGAGTGAGACGTGTGAAGTCCTTGATACCAATTTGATTGTTTTGGCATTGAGCAGTGTTGCGCTCAATCCTTTCAAAGAGCCTCATGTTGTCAGCACGGTTGGTTTTGTACATGACCATGAGTTTAACCATGGACGGTGGTGGAGGAAGGTTGGAAGATTCACCCTCATTTGCAGCACCACGAGCATGAGCACGGGTACAGGCACGAGAGGTATCACCCATCCTGAAAGAATGAGAAAAGGTTAGACAAGGGATTCAAAGGAACAGGACGGAAAGATGAACAAAGAGAACTTGATATAAATGTATCATATTATCAAGCATGGTAGCATCAAAGCATACTAACATATACACTAACTAGCTGACTTACAAACCATAATAATGGAATTCTAAGATGTTACACACCAAGCAAAAATGAGATATCTTGGAACTCTGAGAATAGCAACCAAGTACGGAGTACTTTAGAAGAACAACCCCAAAACCATGATTCTAAAAGTTTTGAGATATGAGGTAAGGAATGAAAACCTTTTCAAACCAAATAGGTTAAGAAGAACTCCAGCATCAGAAACACACCAAAGAAGGAGTAAAAAGAATCCTAGTCAGAGTTTCTACAAATAATATTTAACTTTCAAATAGCTTTATCAACTTCTAGACTCAACATCGACCAATAAAAGGGTTTCCTACAGGAAGTCCTACTCTGATACCAAAACCTGTAGCACCCCCCGGGATTAGGGTTAAACTGACCTCGGATCACCATCTAAGATAAGTTCAACCCCAAACACGAAAGATCACAGTATGATTCGGTAACATTACAGAACACAGGGATTCAACAGCATAAGTTTAAACTCTTAACAGAGTAAGATATTAGATTTATTACAAACTAGAGGTCATAGACCCAACATTACATCACATAGTGAAAGCAAATATGTTGTTATACACAACAACTTAGCAAAAGGCCTAAGAGGCCATAAACAAAAGTGTCGTCCATCCCATAGTCCTCAGGCTGCTACCTAGGACCCCCAACTACTCGTCGATGTCAACGTAGAAGCCACCTTCAGTCGCAACTAGACCATTTGTAGAAAAACAACAATGGCGCAAGACTGAGTACGAGAATGTACTCCGCAAGACTTAGATAACCTAGTATCTACATGCTCTGGATAGAACGGCTTTCTGTGGGTTTATTTTCGCGGAAAGCAATCTTTATTTGTAAACAAGAGAGAGAAGAGGCTCGTCTACTCAGAATTTTTTAAAAGGGATAAGATAGCGACTTCTTCATCTTGTTCATCACATCTTGATAACCACCAGCTTCATCAGAACCTCCTATCTAGGATCACACCCTCAACCCAGAGGAAGCATCCTTAAGCACACGTGGACAACAAGTTTTATCATGGTTAAAGTTATCTATGATCTTAGAATCTGGTCACTAAGCGTTCATAACCGTGAACACGGCTTTTCAAAAAGATTAATACCCTGCAGGGGTGTACAACTTTACCCACACATACCAACCGACTCTTAATGCCAAATATTATTAGCCCTCTTCCTTGGAAGGCCGGTAGAGGGTGGTTGACCACGACCTTTACCTTGCTTTCGCTGAGACCATGAGTCACGCAATAAGTATGGTTCCGCTGTAACGGGTCAAATCCCAAAGTCGGTACTTAAAGATGTGAGGCGAGGTTGGTTCACTAGGAGCTCCATCGACCACAAGCAACCCGGTCCACGCTTCCCTGCCTGTTATGATGCACCTCCATCACCTCCTTTTCCGAAAATGTTTTCAATGTGTATGCCAAATGGAAAGCCCAAACTATGTGACTCATGGAATCTACTAGGAAAGTTAGTCACTCGAGGGGTTCCCAAGCCCCGTGTGGTTGTACGCTCGTCTCGGTTCCAAAGGCAAGAACTCAGTTCCTAGTGGTGGTGAGCATGGGACTACAAAAACCACACCCAACGTGTCCTCCCATACAAGCCTTAGCATGTTTAGTTATCTCCTTCGAGGATGTCACCATCTCCTACCTTTCTAGATTCTCCGGCATTTCTGATTCATCATTCGGACAGATCAGATGTTGTTACTATGCATGGCTAAGCTGTCGATCACAGAAGCTCTAGCAACGCTCAAATGCCAGACCTAGGTATGCTAGGAGCAGTGGATCAGGAGTAGATGGCTACAAGAGGGAAACTATGCAGCGGATAGGTAACACTAACCACTGACAAAAGACCACATTGGAATCATGTGCATCATAGCGAAGAAGTAATATACTTTGTAAAAGTAGGTTCAGAATGAGAGGCTATGCTTGCCTTGTCCGTCAGTAGACAGATATGGATCTTTGGTGTCGTTGACTTCAGCCTCGGGCTCGGATCCTATCGCGAAGAACCAACACCAGAAAGAAAGGCATCAATCAAAACATGGCATGTGCAATGCGCAATCAATATGGATGATATGACAAGTTAAATAATGTTGAAATGAACCCTAGAACATGCTTGGTCATTTTAAACGGGGTCCAGGAGGTCCAAACCTAGAACAGGGGGATCCTCGGAATCACCTGTGGGGTTCAAATGATTCTTCTAGTAAAACTTGTCATGAAAGATGGTTAACAATGCATGATTGTATTGATATTGCTTAGCTCTTATTTTCTGAAAATTTTGATATATTATTTGTATTTTCTGATAAAAAGATAATTAGTTATTGCTTTTATAAGATTAAATCAATTTCTGGAAATATTAAACCAAATTAAATTGATTTACTACATAATTATGACGTCAGGGCACTAACCCTAACTTTTCTCGCCGAGGCTTTACCCAGCCGCAGTGACTGACAGAGGGGCCCCAGGGCCACCTCAGCTAGCCATGCTAGCCAAGCTTGGTCAACAGCCACGCTGAGGCCACGTTGACGCCACCTAGGCGCCACGTTGGGCTCGCCGGAGACGTGTCGGCTGACGACGAGGGACGGCGCTACAGGTCACGGTAGGAGGCATGCTACGGCTCGTTCGAAAGAGCGCACGGAAGCGAACCTAACTACGGCGGCTCCTCCGATTCTAGGTCACCGGAGCTTGGTCAACGACGATAGACGGTGGCGATGCTCTCTGATCTACGGCGTGGGTGCGGCACATAGCGCTAGAGAGGGAAAGGAGGGTGCCTTGAGCATCGTATGCTCACCCCGGTGCGATTGATGGTGACAACGAGGCGAGGCGGTGACCGGAGCAACGGCGAGGCGAGCGGCGGAGCACGTCGGTATCGGGGAAGAAGCGGGTGATGCGGTCGATTGGCAGCGCCCGGGATCGATTCCATTGGCGAGGAAGACCGGCATGGTGAGGCGGAGCTCATGGTGGGCTCAGAAGGACCTAGGGTGGTCGGGGACGGCGATGTGCTGCCGGTAGGGTTTCAGGCGGGCAGTAGGAGAGGAAGAGGGAGGTTTGGGGAGAGAGGGGGGAATGGATGAGGACGGCCAGGGCGACGTCACGAGGATCTTATCCTCCCCAGAGGGCGGCGGGGAGCTGCGATTCGGGGTAAGGATCGGGCGACAGCGGCGCGAACACGCTGGAGCTTCGGCTTTGGCGTCCGCAGCGAAGACGACGAGTGACAGAGGTCGAAGCGGTATGGGCCGACTACAGGGCCCCGGGTGGGCTAGGTTGGGCTGCTGCGGGTTGTGCAGCGCGGCAGAGAGAGAGGAGAGGAAGATGGGCCACAGCCCAGCTGCGGCTGCTGCTGTTTTATTTTTTTCAAACTCTTTTCTTTTTCTGATTTCAATTTTTCTCTTTTGTAATTTCATTTGGAATCTGTTTTGAATTATTCACAAATACAAGACTTTGTAGAAATATTTGAAATATTGTAGGGGCCCTATTAATCCTTTTGGACTACAAACATTTTGTCATTTCAAAATTCAAAACTATTTGAATTGCTTTCAAAGGGAGAGGGAAAGGCTAGGATTTAAGGGTTTGCATTATTCAAGAACTTGCTCACATGCATACTTTATTAAATTTAACACATGCATGCAATGCTTGAGTACTAATTACATATATTACAAGCTTGGTCTGTTATAGCTGAGCAGCAAGGAGAGAGGGAAAGAGAGATGGGCCGGCCTAGGCTGCGCTCTGGCTCCAGTTTTTCTTTCCGAAAACATTTTCCAATTCAGTTTTCTATTTTCTGTTTATATTTCAAATTCAAATATGTTTTGGGTATTTCAAAAGTACCAGAAAGCTTTATAAAATATATGAAATAGTGTGGGCCCTTTTAATCCATTTGGGCTCCATAATGTTTGGTAGTTTTCAAAATTCAAAACATTTTTAATTGGTTTCTTAGAGAGGGAGGGAATTAGGGTTTAGGTTTTTACTTTAACTTTCTTAGTTGCATTATTTTTATATGATGCTCATGATGCACAATCAAAACCCTAATTATAGATTAGCTAAAATTGGGGTGTTACATGCCTCAATAGGGATTTTCCTGCTCCAGCATCAGTAAAACCGGATCCAAAGTGGTAGTATTCCTCATCTGTGTATCAGATCTCATCAGAGAGAACAGATTAAGATTTTTCCTCCCCGCTACTTCCACTTCAGGAGTTGGTTGGGTGGGTTTAGGGTTTTCCAAGACCTTGAAATCATCTACCTCCGCAGATACAGTATATCTCGATTGTTCTTCCGCCATGATCGTCTCCTCAGGGGTGGGTTGAGCGGGTTCAGCGAAACCGAGATAGATATTGATCTTGCCGATTGTCATGATGGTGTAGGTCATCATGGGATCCTTTGCCGGAATCTAGGTATCATCGAGAAGAACGATAGGGAAATCACTGGCATAGAGAATGCGACCGATGGTGACTATTTTTTCGATTCCCGCACGCGTAGATTCTGCCCGAAACGAAGGTCCAAAGGTCGCCTGCCCCATGGTGGGTTCGAACTGTCGTCGGATTGATGAAAAGTATGCCATAGGGAGTTCTAAGAACGTTGAGAAAGATAGAGTGTGAGCCATACGGTGTTTCGGGGATGGTGAGCACAAGCTTACCTAGGTTCAGATCTAAATGTAGTGATCGGATCCTACTCCTTCTAGCAACCCAGTAATATATCGGGAGATCCGGATATTATAGAGGATTAAAAAAGAGGTTCGCATGCGCGAGTAGATTGTGGTTGTCTATGATTGTTCCCTAAAGGCTCCCGCCGGTCGGGTTTATAAAGGCATCAATACCTAGGGTTATAGTCGATACCTATCGGTGTACGTTACAGAGTCAGTACGAGTTACAACTTAGACTTCAAGTAATACTACATGACTAAGTCGGTAAGTCTTCTAGGCTTCGTCATAGCCGGAAGTGACTCCGTTTTCTTTCCCGGACTGAGCTGCACATGGAGAATAGCTCTAACCCATTAGTGGGCCACCCTGTTCAGCGAGTCCTATGGGTATAGCCAGAAAATATAACCCCAACAATGGATGCACCCTACTTGTCGATCTCATGGGGCCCCTTGAAGTTTTCGGTTTATCACTCATTGTGGACGAGGTACCCGAAGAACTTGGGCTCGAGTTGGTTGAAGGTGCTAGACCAAGCTCAGGCGACAGCCCTGTCATCGAGGATGTACCGCATGTTGCTTATGACTACTGTGGAGGCCTATTGTTTGGTGATGATGTGCGTGTCGACGTTGAGAGGCTTACCTGTTCGAAGTCGTCCATTTACCGGGTGCACCAAGTTGCTGGATATCGTGTGTTTTGCACATGAAGGGGGAGGTGGTGCGCAATTCTACCTATTTTGTGATGCACACTAGGCATAGGATGTCACACGACAGTGCGGCGTGCAGGACAAGAGGACCCCTTCACTGTCTGCACCTTTTAGCTTCTACTCAAATGCCCTCCTACCAAGGCAAAAAATGAAGGGAATATGCCCGAGAGGAAATAATAAAGTGGTCATTGTCTTATTCCTTGTTTATGATAAATTTTTATTTTGCATGCTATAATTGTATTAATCAGAAACATTAATACTTATGTGTTTAATAAACAGATAAAGAGTTCCTAGTTATGCCTCTCATATAAACTAGCTCGTTGATTAACAAGATGATAAAGGTTTCCTGATCATGGACATTGGATGTTGTTAATGACGAGGTCACAACATTGGTGGAATGATA
This sequence comes from Avena insularis, assembly GCA_023614405.1. Lineage (NCBI taxonomy): Eukaryota > Viridiplantae > Streptophyta > Magnoliopsida > Poales > Poaceae > Avena > Avena insularis. The sequence goes on along the minus strand of CM042693.1, from coordinate 238,552,590 downwards.
TGATGAACATTAATCCAAAGTATAATAATACAATCAAAGTCATTATGTTTAAATTGCTATAACATCATTACAAGTAACTTTAGTCCTTATACCATGAGATTATGTCAATTACTAACAAAGGAAGAGTATATTGATAACATCAAACATCACACCATAAAAGGGTGACTATAAACATGGGTTCAGATACTCTGATAGTGTTATGTAGAGGCTCATGGATCAAGAGTGGGTTTTGTCCATCCCAATAATGGAGATATATACTCTGGGCCCTCTCGGTGATATCACATTGACATAGCTTGCAAGCAAGTGATGAGGATCACTAGAATGTTATATCCTGAGAACGAGAAAAGAGTACATGTCGGTAACGAGATTAAACTAGGTATGGGGATACCGGTGATCGAAGCTCGAACATGTAAAATATCGCGAGACAAAGGGATTTAGTTACAATGTTCAAGGTTCACACGATCACAAGAAGTCATTGTTGAATGTGTAGGAGTCAGTACGGATCTCTAGGTCCCGCTACTGATTATTGATTGGAGAGGGGTCTCAATCATGTCTGCATTATTCACGTAGTGTGACACAATTAAGGGATACTAACTCCATTTGGAGCAAATAAGATGCTAGATAAAGAATATCAAAGCGCTGGAATTGTTTCAGGTGAAATTGCTTAAATTGGTTCTGCATGTGAAATTGAAATGTTGCATGGGGTTTTATGTGAATGTTTGTTAATTAATGTAATTATCACAATTCTAAATAAAATAAATAAAAGAGTTTTATTAAATGAGATATTACATTAAATTTGGTGGAAATTTAATGGATGTGAGTGGAATTTTGAGTGGAGGAGTTTTTATGTGAGGGGAGGCATGTTTATTTGAGTGGGAGCTCCACCCACATGAATTATGGAAGAGGTGGGGGAACCACCATGGCCACGATGCCATGGGAGGTGGATTCCCCCTTCTCCCTATAAATGTTCTCCCTCTCCTCCTCTCATCTCAAACCTCCTCGCGAAGGATCTCTCTCCCCCTCTAGATTATTTCCCATGGTCTCGGCGTAGCGAGATACATGTTCCCGGTGGCTTTTTCTAGAGCAAGGATTTGCTTCTTTCGATGCTTTGCTAGAGTGAGGACTCGGAGTTTGTTGGGGTACCAGATGTGTGTGCGATCATGGATGCACCAATGCTTTGCAGTGCTGAACTTGCTGGTGTTGTACCTGCTGGACTTCATCACGATCTTGAGATCGGCAAGTGAATGACTACATCATCCACGAGAACCAATCTCGTAATGCTTTGTCAGTCTTCGAGGGTAAGTTCTCTATGTATGTATATCTACCCGTTGCTTGTATCTAGATAGATTGATCTTGGTGCTCAGTTGTTCATATCGTAGATATTTTTTCCTTTTCTATGCTACGAACCCAATAGTGGTATCAGAGCCGGATCTATGCGTAGATGCTTTGCACGGGTAGTATACATATGGTTGTGTGGGCGCTGATGGTCACGTTATTGCTTCTTATGTGTATTTCGTATATTGGTGGCATTGTGGGATGAAGCGGCCCGGACAAACTTTACATGTCCTTTGAGACATGTTTCATGCTTGACATGCAACTAGTTTTGCATAAGTGGCTTGCGGGTGTCTGTCTCTCCTACTATAGTAAATATCTGATTTATAACGATTTGCCAAAAATTTGATTATCATTGTTGTGGTTCCATGTTCGTAGGTATGAACAGTTCTATCTTCGAAAGCCCTCCGCCATGTAAAAACATGAAAAAGATAAATTAGAGGCGTCTAGTTTTTTGGTTTGTCGGGCAAGTACTATGATATGGTAGTATTATAATTTGTAGTATGGTTTGATACTATTGGAAATTAGTGTAAGTTCCATAGACCTTGGCCATACACATATAGTAATGATAAATATCATACCACGATGCACAAGATAATGATCAAGTGTAAGAACCATATCGTATCACTTTTAGCATATGATGTTTGTTTGCATCTTATATTGCTTTTTGGCGCTTTAGTGGCATTATAAGATGATCCCACATTTAAATATCAAGATAAAAATGTGTTCTTCCTTTAGTATGCACCATTGAGAAAGTTTGTCATTTCGAGACACCACGTGATGATCAGGTGTGATAGACTCAATGTTCGCATACAACGGGAGTAAGATAGTTTTACAAACGCGAGTACTAAGGATCTTACTTGGATAGCCTAGCATGTACAGACATGGCCTTGGCACATGAACCGAAAGGTAAAGAGTGAGTCATATGGTTGATATGATGACCATCTAGATGCTCGCCTTTGAACCTACAACAACTTACGTGATGATCGGTCTTGTTGTAGTGGTTCTAGTTCATGTAATCACCAAAATGACTCGAGGGATGTTGGTTTTGAGTGGGAGTTTAGGTAGTAATATGATTAAAGTTGAACTCAGTTTATCATAAATTAAATCAAATTGAATTTACATAATTTGTTATAGTCATTGGCATCCGTTCACTACTTTATGCTTAGTTATAGTTGAGATAATAAAACTATAAAATTATGGATATTTACTTTACAAACTGGAATCATATTGTTTTGACTGTCAATCTAAAGTTTAAAAGTCCTATTCCAAACTTTCACCAAACTCCATTTACTCCATGAAGTTTAATAAGTAGTATTAAATCAAGACTAACAATTCCAGTGTTAGTATCTATATATCATGTTTTCCTCCATGACACTTGATATTCAAAAGTTCATTTAGTATCAAGGTTATCTAGGAGCTGAAAGGATTGTTTCAGAAACCATCATGTGTGGAAGATATTGCGATATCTTAAACCATGTTTTGGTTGGAAAATGATAGAGTATAATTTAGCAAAATACATGTTCTCATATTATATGAGAATTTGCGAAGGTTGGAGGCACTAGGTGTCCTAATCCTCCAAAAAGGTTTTCGGAACTAACATTACACTCGTGATTCACCTTAATAAGATATAGTAGCTTGATCATGAAAGTTGTGAAATATTTGAAAATGTTCAAAGACATTCAAGATGCAGTGGAAAATCATTATAACAAGAAAATAAAAAGTTTATGATTGGATCATAAATGAAGATATTTGAGTTAAAAGTTCGAAAAACACCTAAGATTTGAGGAATTGTTCCATGGATTTGCATTTCCTTAAACACCATAGGAGTATGGAGTATTCGAGATATGTAACAAAACCTTGTTTGACATGGTAAGATCAAAGGTATTATTTATAAAACTGCCATTATATTTTAAAGATTAAAGCTTTAGAGACTACCGCTTTTACACTAAAAAGAGCACCATCATGATCCGTTGAAATAACACCATATGAGTTATGGTTTGGGATAAAACCCGAGTTATCCTTTATTAAATTTTGGTACGCTAGGCATAAGTAAAATGTTTATAACCAAAGTCGGATAAGCACGGCTTTGCAGGTTATCCCATAGAATTTGTTGGGTATTCCTCCATAACACCTAGGACAAAAGAATCTGTCGCTTGGAACGTCAAGTTTCTTAAGAAGGAATTTTTCGCAAAAGTTAAGTGGGAGGACAATAGAACTTTGATTAGTTTTATGAACCTAAGCAACATGTGCTATGTAGCACAACGCCGAAAAGTGTCCTAAAGGCGGCCACAACGCTCATGGTTCTCTTGGTTAGAAAGGTTGTAATCTCGGAGATTTGAGTTTCTATTGAACCAAGTAGGTCGGGAGACCATCAAATAGTAAGATTTGAAGAACAAGTCGTTATTGTTTTGACAATGATGAACCGACTACATGCAAATAAGCAATGATAGGACCTAACTCCATCAAATGAATAGAAGTCATAAAGAATCCATGATGGTTTCCATAAACAAGAAATCAAGTTTTTGAACTTGGAAGACCCTCCGGAAAGGCATGAAGCCTATCGGTCGTATTTGGATCTATAAAGAAATAGACATGGATGTTTCACATCTATGAAATAGTCGACATGCCAGAAAAAATGAATGACAATGTTCAAGGAGTTGACTATGACAAGATTTGATCTTTCATAGCGATATTTAGTCTGGACGGATTATTTTAGCAACCACTACATATAATTTTGGTATATTGTAGTTGAACAAACAAATCAAAGTTCTTATAGTAGAATGGTTACCTAGGACGCGTACGCGACACGGTCCAAAAGGTTTTGTTAATTCAAAGGATGCTAAAAAGGGCATGCAGACTTCAATGGTTTAAGTAAGCATAACGGAGTTGGAATCTTCACCGTGATGAAACTGTTAAAAGTGTTTAAGTTCATCGGAGACGATGAAGATGCTTGCATTTGTAAGAAATTAAGTGGGAGCGCTAAGACATATTTCTAATATATTATGTGAAAGACATATTTTTGATTGGAAATGATGTATGTTTTATTGACATGGGTTAAGAATTTCATTAAAATTTGATTTTGATGAAAGACTTAGGAATAACCCAAATATTAGGCATGAATGTCTATATGGATAGATTGAGGCGCTAATATGGTTGTGTCAGAAGTACATAGATGAGATATTAGAAGAGTTCAATATGGAAACGACAAGAAAGGTTCTTGTCGCATGGAAAAGGGTTGAATCAAGATTCAAGTGTATTGACACTTGGTAAGTGAAACGAGACTCAAGTGTTTTGACACTGGGTGAGTGAAATCACAAGAATATTTTGATCAATCATACCATGATATGTACACATCGATATATGTCCTATTCTCTAAAAGTTATGATCATATACCGGAATGACTCATAATATGACCATTGGACAATAGTAAGTATATTCTTAGGATCTTCGGAAGAACTAAGAATATATTTATGTAAAGATGACAAACAGTTACAAATAGTTCATTGTAAAGTGTTACATTGTTACTAGTTTTTTCACAAGATACAAATTAAGTTTATCTCAATTTAAACTATGGGTGGCACAATGAAATGGAAAGGAGATTCGATGATGTATTTAGATGAGTTCCAATGTTAAGACATTATGAAGGATACTACAACAAAAGGCTAAGTATATGACTGATATTGTACCACTAAAAGAGAGCATTTGTGTGAAGTAGTTTTGTCGTGGGAATGGCCACGGTAGATGCTGCGATTGGCAGCGAGTAGTAGAACGAGGGGCAAGGGCGACCAGCCATCTGCGGTGCGAGATGAGGGCAGAGACACAAGGTTTTACCCAGGTTCGGGCCCCCGAAGGGTAAAGACCTACTCCTGCTAGATTGTATTATCGAGAGATTACAGTGGGCAAGCTCTACGTCTAAACGGCGAGTCGATGGTGTGTATGAAGGAACATGAGTGTTATGGGTACCCTAGAGAATATATTTATGTAAAGATGACAAACAGTTATAATTTTTTCATTGTAAAGTGTTACATTGTTACTAGTTTTGCCACAAGGTACAAATTAAGTTTATCTCAATTTAAACTATGGGTGGCACAATACAATGGAAAGGAGATTCGATGGTGTATTTGGATGAGTTCCAATGTTAAGACATTATGACAGATACTACAACAAAAGGCTAAGTATATGACTGCTATTGTACCACTAAAAGAGGGCATTTGTGTGAAGTAGTTCTGTCGTGGGAATGGCCACGGCAGATGCTATGATTGGCAGCGAGTAGTAGAACGAGGGGCAAGGGCGGCCAACCATCTGCGGTGCGAAATGAGGGCAGAGACACAAGGTTTTACCCAGGTTCGGCCCCCTGGAGGGTAAAGACCTACTCCTGCTAGATTGTATTATCGAGAGATTACAGTGGGCAAGCTGTGTGGCTAGACGGCGAGTCGATGGGGTGTATGAAGGAACATGAGTGCTATGGGTACCCTAGGGAGGGTTATATAGGGACACCACGCTAGGGTTTACAGATCTAAAACCGAGTTGGATACGGACTCGGAGGGGTTTGACCTAATCCGACTGGCCTAGCTACGCTTCTAGGCCTTCAGCTTTGAGTCGCCTGGATCCTTCTTGGGTCATGATCCAGTCGCCGTCCTTCAGGCCCACTCGCTGAGAGTATGATCCAGTAGGTAACGTCCTGCTGGGTATACCCCACTCGGCATATCCCCATTAGTAGTCCTCGAGGCCATCGTTGATTCGTCGCAGGTATTCTTTGGCAGTCAGAGTATACGGGTCCAATTTGGACCCCCAGTCGAATCGGTGGTGGACTCTTTCAATGAAGGAAATATTCCTCAACATAGATCTTCAGTCGCAACATCGGCGACTAGTCAAATCACCAATTTGGCAAGTAGTTGAGTCATAGCTTTGGCGAATGTGTCGGCGAGTCGAGTAGACAAAGTTGGACCGACATTTTTGGTCAAACTAGCCGTTGGGTAATCCAACGGTAATATCGGTGTAATCACCACGCAGTAACGGCTCCTCCGAAATTGGTGGGAGGAAACCGCTATATAAGGAGAGTGATGGGGGAGTTTGTGAACCTTCCTCGCATTTCCTCCAGTCCTGGCGCATCCCTCAGTCTCCCATTTCCTCCCGATCCGGAACTTCTAGAGTGAGTTAGCGAACCCAGATCTTCGATTCGATGGCGCCCTCGAAGGAACTGTGGGGCAAATCCAAGTGCACCAGGGCGATGCTGAAATCCTTCGAAGACGCGGGGATCCTCTGCGCCGGAAGATGGTGAATCCCATCGGCCGGAGAGGTGGAGCCGGATCCTCGTGTCGGCGAATTCATCTACTTCACCAGCCACCTGGAGAGGGAGTTGGGATTCCCCACCTCGATATTCTTCAGGAGGTTCTGCGCCTACTACGCCATCAAGCCCTCCGATCTAGGGCCTCACAGCATCGATCAGCTAGCCATTTTCATGGCGTTCTGAGAGTGCTACCTAGGGTGTCGCCCCTACTTACTGTTGTGGCAGGAACTGTTCCATGGCCGCGTCGGACGTGAATGGACCGGCGGCCCGATGCTGGCGGCGGGCGGCCTCACATTTCAGTTGAAGAACAAGTCCCCCTTCCTTGACCTCATGCTGTCGAAGAAGGCGGCCAGCGAGTGGAAGAACATTGGTTTTATGTCAGCAAGTCGACCCCGGACGACGAGGTGCCTCTCCTAGCATATACCGCCGAGCGGAGTGAGCCACGCTGGATGCAGGTGGATGAGATGCTAATGACAACTCGGTAGCTCAAGAAAGACGGGCCCGACACTACTAGGACAACGGCTATAGGTATTCCACACATCCGTGGCGCACGTGCTAGTGGTGCCCCACGGGTAAAATAGGTGTGAAGCACTGCCCACAGGTGCCCTACGGCTAACAGCCGTAAGCATGGCGCACATGGGGATGGTGCACAGGTGGGCCAGGGCACAGGTGGCCGTAGCACACATACTCGTAGCGCACTAGGTCAAGGTGCGCTACGGATGTGAAACTTAGCTGTAGCGCACACTGACCTAGTGCGCTATGGGCATATGTGCTGGAGCAGTTGGGTCAACTTAGCCATAGGGCACTCTGTCCTAGTGCCCTATGGCTAAGTGGCCTGCACAAACTCCCCCGCCCCCGCGTGGATCTCCTTTTTAGGCTTTAAAAAAATAAAAGAAAATGATAAACACTTAAAAAAATAAAATCATTTCATATGTAGGTAGGTAATGTGGTATAGTTTTTAGGAAAATTAACAAACATGAGTTTCCACTTTTTCTGGAAAAAAAGTCATGCCACGGTAAAATGGTCGTAACTTTTGCATACGATGTCGAAAAAAATTGTATAATATACCAAAATGACGAGAACGAGATTTCGCATCTGCTCGCAACCCCCTCCAGTCGTTTAGTGATTTTTTAGATTTTCAAAATTCGAAATGAATAAAAATTTACGGTCAAAAGACCGTTTTTTCTGTAGAAAAAAATAGAGGGCAACTTGCCCGTAGCGCACCACCACCTAGTGCGCTACGAGTAAGTTGGGCGGGATTCAAAATTTGAATCCGCACCCTGCCCACCTACCCCTCTTCTCTTCCCTCCCTCTTCTCCTTTTCATTCTCCTCCCTCCTCCTTTTCCTTCTCTCTTCTCCTCCTCCTCCTTTTCCTTCTCTTCATTCTCCTCCTCCTCCTTTTCCTTCTCTTCCTTCCCTTACACTGACGACGGCGAAGGTGGCCTTCTCCTCCTCCTTGCTCTGGCATCCTCCTCTCCTTGCAGTAACAACGAGCGACGACGAACGCCGATGACCTCCTTCTCCTTGCGGCGACCTCCTCCCTTCAGTAGCCACACCTCCTTCTCCCTCTCTTCCTCGATGCCGGCGAGGACTAGCACGTCCACGGCCTCCTACACCTCCCTGCGGTGGTAGGTCATGGCCACGGCCACCATGCTCCAGCGAGGCGACATGACGGTGGCGATGCGGACCCGATTGCTTTTGCAATTCAAAACGAGGGTGTTTTTTGCATTTTTTTTGTTTTTTGAAAAAAACATCCATGGCGCACCTGTACCCCTACCCGTGGCGCACCTGGTAGTGCGCTACGCCTATCCCCATATAACCATAGCGCACCAGTGTAGTGCGCTACGGGCACTTTTTAGCCGAAGCGTACGCTTAGTAGTGCACCACTAGTGCGGCACGGATGGGCTTTTTAGTTGCGCCATGAACAGCCCTTTTCCTAGTAGTGTGAAACCATCAACTTGTACAATTGTTGGCATGGGCGAAGATTGGTGCCGCTGGCCAGTCGCTCCCACTGGATGTACGAGTACACTGGCAGGGACAACGGGACCAAGGCCTGCACCGCCGAGTGGAAGGCCGACGATTACTCCGCCACATTGAAGAAGATCACCGACGTGGAGTATAGTGATCCAAAGGCCGGGATCACCCCATACACCACAAATCGCAAGGCTCCGAGGTGAGACCTTTTACCTTGTCTGTCTTCGCAAATGCAGAAATGCAGTCGCGGTTTGTTAACATGCGCTTGTCTTTTCAGTTGTTCCAAGTCATGGAGGGCTGCCTCCCTCCCATCAACGACGAGAGCTCCAATGAGATCGAGGAGGGCCTGAGCGAGTCCTCTAACGATGATGACGAGGCGGTGGAAGTTGACGTGCCCGCAGCTCAGAAGATCCGCGGGCAGCGGCAGCGTGAGCTCGAGGCTAGCCAGAGCCTCGAGGGACATGACGGGGGCGAGGGCGATGCCCAAGAACATAGTTCGTTGTGCGTGTCCATGCCATCGAAGAAGAAGTCACCCAGGAAGCAGAAGGCGCCTAAAGCAGCGTCTCCGCCCCAGTCGTTGGCTAGCTCCAAGTCGACCAACAAAGATGATGATGCACAGGCTGAGGTGTCGACGAAAGCTCCGGCGGCGACGGACCCGGACGTGGTGGAGAACGAGGTGCCTCTGGCATCAATTCCCCCTCCGTTATCGATAGGCGTGGGGCTTGGAGCCATTTCAACCACAGAGGCCTCCCCGTCGAAGGAGGCGCCAACATCGACTGGAGTAGAGATCCCCGCGGTCGTGGCCTTGTCTACAAAGAAGGCTGCAATGTCATGGGCTCCTGTCCTGTTCGAGATGGACATCAATCACATGCTGGACCCAGAATTGGAGAAGCCGACGCACATCCGCACCAGCCTGTGTTATATCCCAGTCGCCAGGTACGTCCTTGTCGGGTCGAGTCAAAGTAGCACTTTGTAGTTTTTATTTGAGTTGCTAATCGTTCCTTTTGCAGGACTGGCATGAAGAAGATTGGTCACCCCTCAGTGGCAAGGTACCACCAGCCGCCACAGGAAGGGAGGCAGATTCCTCGAAGAAGAGGAAGGGCGACGAAGCAGAGGCACCCATTGAGGGCGCAAAGAAGAAGAAAGGCGATGAGTCCATCATAATTTTGGATGAGCCAGCCGACGCGCCAAGCGAAGACCCGACCGGAGTGGATGCGGCCGCGAAGGCCGACGTGGTTGCGAGGTCGCAGCAAGTTGAGCCAGCAGCGCTGATCGGGGCGTCGGAGCCCGCGACTAGCGCTTCGGGAGCGGTGGCAGCAATGTTTCCTTGCTTTATGGCGAGGGCTTCCACCGCGGGTGCCACGACAGAGTTGCCTCAGGTGCCCGAAGTTTTGGGCACGGACATCAAGCAGCGTCACGGGCGAACGCCCTTTGTGCTGCCATCAGCGGACGCAGTCGAGCTGCATAACATGCTGGGCGCAGCTATCTAGGTATATCCAGTCCCCGAGGATATGCTCGCTGAATTTCAGCGGGTAGATTCTTATTATTTTCGCTATCCAGTCCCCGAGTGGCTTGTCGCTGAGTTTCAGCGGCTAGGCACTTAGGAATTTTTGGTGTCCAGTCCCTGAGTGGCTAGTCGCTGAATTTTAGTGGCTATGCACTTAGGAAGTTTTGTCGTCTTCTCACATGTGTCTATGTTTGCAGGGCCTTCAGCGTGAATCGGCAGAGTGATTGTCCGCCAAGGAGCGCTTGGAGAGCGACCTCCGATCCGTGCAAGAGGTGAATAGGCAGCTTCAGGCGACTACAGGTAGGTGTTTAGGGTACCTTCTCAATTTCTTTGCTTCTGCTTGTTTGGGGTCTCACTCTTGTTTGCTGCAGAGGAGCACTCCGCCGTGATTGCCAAGGCCCACGAGGGTCTTGTCCCAGCCAATGAGTTGGAAGTTGCCAAGTCTTCATTGACCGACGTGGAGAGGCGGGTCGCCGAGCTGGAGAAGGAGCTCAAGGCCGCAAAGGAGGAAGAGAGCTCGTCGGAGGAGAGGGCCAAGGCTGCTGTCACTGCAACGGCTGACGAGCGGAAGGTCTCTGACACTCTTATCGCCGGGTTGCAGGATGAGTTGTCAGGTCTCCAGGACTTCACCACTAGGATATGTTGTCCACTCCTTGGTGAGCTTCTTAAACTTGTTGTTGTGTCAGCGAGTCGCTTATGCCGGCGAGTCCCCGAGTGGGTGAAGCCGAAGTTGTGTGTCCTTCTGATACTGACTTGGCATTGATTGCAGGAAAGGTACTTGGCGATGACCTTGAGGCGCAGACGTATGATGCCAAACAGTGTGTGACCATGCTGGTGGACTCTGCTGTCCTCTCAGCAACGTGCATTTGCGCCATTCTCCAGGAGATCTCACCCACTGAGGTGATTCCCAGCGAGCTCACAGAGGTGTGACGTTACCTTGAGAGGGCGCCGAGGGTGGTCGACTATATGTCGTGGTCGGCATTTCGCCGCAGGGCTGCGACTGCGCTGAGCCTTGGGCTCGCGCATTTCCCCGACGACTTCGACCTCAATGATGTTACCAGCGAGTACCCATCGGTGACTGGCTCGGTGGAGATCTCTGAAGTCTTGAAGCTGATTGCGAAGGCGGTTGCGTACTCCGAGCGGGTTTTGGTGATGGGCGACCTTCTGCCATACCAGGAGACGGTGGTTTCTCCAAATGACTCCGAGCCAGCGCACCATGACCCCAACACGGAGAAACCATTCCGGTCGGTGATGGCGGGCAGCTTGACAACGTACCCGGCAAAACCGTGGGTTCCCTACATCCGTGTTCACGGTGGTGGCGGCGCGTCGACCTCGAAGCCTGTGGAGTAAACAGTTTGCCGACTAGCGTTTGTATTAGTACAAATAGATATGTGTGTGCCCCTGTATGCGAACAATATTTTGTTGCTATTAAGGAATGAAAACATATTGAGTCAATTTGATTTGACTTTGGTTTATTTTGTTATTCGAGTCCCCGAGAGCGTCCGCCCTTTAATGGGGTTTACCTCACATTTCTATATGCTTGTTTGTTTTTAGACTCTTAGTTAGTTGATGTCGACTCGCCGTGGCTTGGAAAGCCAGTCGCTTGGCGACCCCAAGGGATGCTCTATACTTAGTCGTTTTCCCTTACGCAAACGGGGTCGGTTGGGTAAGTCCCCAAGCATGGTACTTAGCCGTTCTAGTCGCATGCCCAAGGTAGGTGAGGACGGAGCGCATTGTACGTGACGCGTCACTCAACCTGACTAGAGGAGCCAGTTGCATGGCGAGTCCATGGCATGCTCTCATACTTGGTGTGTTCCCGCGCCGCGCGGGTTTAGACTGAAGCGAGTCCCCGAGTGTGGTACTTAACCATTCGAGTCGCTGCGTCGAGGATGTGGAGGATCAGGTTGTTGTATGAAGCATGTACGGTTGTCTTGGCCCAGCGGGCCAGTCGAGCGGGGCGACTCTGATGGGGGCTCCGCTGTGTGTTTTTCGTGGACGAGCAAGGCCTGAATTTCTTCGATGCCCTTGCGCCGCACTACTAAACTGTGCCGATCGTGCTGCCAAGGGTTGACTTCCGTGAGTAGCATGGTGCTGTAGTTACGAGTGTGATTGGCACGAGACTTGGAGAGTAGACACAATTTGTGCGAGTCGAATGTACTTTATTGCATGGAAGGGGGAATATATGTCGGAGTTCTAGGTGTAGAACTTCCTTAGGAGGTTTACATTCCATGGCCGCTTGACGTCGAGCTGTCTGTCGCCTCTAACGTCGATGAAGTAGTAGGCGTCGTTGCCGAGGACTCGTCCTATGGCGAATGGTCCCTCCCATCGGGGAGAGAGCTTGTGCATGCCCTTCTTATCCTGGATCAGTCGTAGGAGCAGGTCGCCTTCCTGGAAGTTGTGAGTCTGGACTCGGCAGCTGTGGTAGCGGCGGAGTCCCTACTGGTAGATTGCGTTGTGGGAGCGAGCCAGGTCGTGTGCTTCTTCGAGCTGGTCGACCCCGTCTTGGCATGTGAGCTCGTAGTCGGCCTCCGCGTAGTTGACGACCCGGGGCTAGTCGTGCTCCAGGTTAGTCGACATGACAGCCTCGGCACCGTATACCATAAAGAAGGGCGTGAACCCCGTTGACCGATTGACGCAGGTGTGAATGCCCCATATGACGGAGGGGATCTCTTCGACCTAGCATCCCGGAGTTCGCTCGAGGGGGACTTGTAGTCGCGGCTTGAGGTCGTGGAGGATGCTCTGGTGGGCGCGTTCCGCCTGGCCGTTGGACTCCGGGTGGGTGACTGAGGCGAGGTCGAGCCGTATGTTGTGCTCCTCGCAGAATTCGGCCATGGTGCCCTTGGCAAAGTTGGTGTCATTATCCGTGATGATGTTGTGCGGGATTCTATAGCAATAGATGAGCTCACGGAGGAATTTGATCGCGGTCTTCCCGTCGCACTTCCGGACTAGCTTGGCCTCCACCCACTTTGTGAATTTGTCGACTACGACTAGGAGGTGGGTGTAGCCAGAGGGGGGATTCTTGAAGGGTCCAACCATGTCCATGCCCCATACAGAGAATTGCTAGGTAATGGGGATCGTCTTGAGCGCCGAGCTGGGTACATGCATCTGATTGGCGTACTTCTGGCACCCAACACAGAGTTGGACGATGTCGACCGCGTCGGCGTGCACGGTGAGCTAGTAAAAGCCGTGTCGCATGGCCTTGGCGACCAGGGACCGAGCGCCGGCGTGGTAGCCGCAGTCGCCGGCATGAATGTCTTGGAGAATCTTGAGTCCTTCCCTAGGTTGCACGCAGCGTTGGAACACGCCTATTACGTTGCGCTTGTGGAGCTCGTGTTGATGATGACGAAGGACTTGCAACGGTGCACGATCATGCGTGCTTCCGTCTCATCGGCTGGCAGGTTCCCGTTCTCGAGATAGACGAAGTATGGCGCGGTCCAGTCGCTTGGTTCTGCGACCATGGCGACCAGGGCGGGCTCTGTTTGCAGTGGGTTCCCGATGTCGATCTCCTTTGGAGGAGAGACAGAGGGCTTGTGGATGGTGTCTAGAAAGACACCTGCGGGTGGAGTTTTACGAGCCGACCCGATGTGGGAGAGGGCGTCGGCTTCCTCGTTCTTGCACCAGTCGATCCACTCGACGGAGTAGCCGGCAAAGTGCCCCCCCCCAGCTGGTCCACTGCTTGGCGGTATGCCGCCATGGTGGGGGAGACGGCGTCGCAGGTTCTGGCGACTTGCACGGGACGAGGTCAGAGTCGCCGTAGCACTGTAGGCGATTGATGTTCATCTCCTTGGCAGCTCGCATGCTGTGAAGGAGGGCATCGTACTCGTCCATGTTGTTGGTGCAGGGGGTGAAATTGAGGTACAGCACATAATGGAGCTTGTCGCCCTTGGGAGAGGTGAGTATGATTCCTGCCCCTGCGCTGTCCGTGTTCTTGGACCCGTCGAAGTGGAGCGACCAGTAGTGGAGGTATGGCAGCTTCTCTGGCTGCTGCGCCTCTTCCTAGTCGACGAGGAAGTCCGCTAGAGCCTGCGACTTGATCGCTTTACGTGGCTCGTACTTGATGTTGTGGACGCCGATTTCGACGGCCCACTTGGTGACCCGCCCAGTTGCCTCGCGGTTGCGGATGATGTCCTGCAGCGGTGCAGAGGAGACGATCGTGATTGAGTGCTCTTGGAAGTAGTGCAGTAGCCGTCGCATGGCTCAGAAGACCACGTACACCAGTTTCTGGTATTGCGGGTAGCCCTGTCGCGAGTCCGTGAGGACTTCACTAAAGTAGAAGACCAGGCATTGTACGGGGCGCTCCTTGCCCTCCTATGGTCGCTCGACGACCATGACGGCGCTGACGACTCGCTCGGACGCCGCGACGTAGACGAGCATTGGCTCCTTGTCGACGGGGGCGGCGAGTAGCGGTGCTGCGAGTAACACTTCTTTGGGTGCGTTGAGTGCATCGTCTATCTCCTTGTCCCATTGGAACGTGGGTTTCTTGCGCATCAGGTGATAGAGAGGCATTTCCTTCTCGCTTAGTCGGGGGATGAAGCGACTGAGAGCCGCGACTCGCCCGACCAGCTTCTGGACGTCGCGGAGGAACTCGGGTTTGCCGAGCCGGGCGATCGTGTCAATATTGGTGGGATTCGCCTTGATGTCTCACTTGGAGACTACGTACCCCAGTAGTTGTCCAGTGGGTACGCCGAAGGTGACTTCCCTAGGTTGAGCTTTATCTTGTACCTCCGCAGGTTTGCGAAGGTTTCGGCCATGTAAGCGATTATATTGTCCTAGCGATTGGACTTGACCACCACGTCGTCGATTTAGACATGGATGTTCTAGCCAATTTGGCTCGCAAGGCACTCATGCATGCACAGCTGGTAGGTCATGTCGGCATTCTTGAGGCTGAACATCATGGCGGTGTAGCAGAAGGCGCCGAATGGCGTCATGAACATCGTCTTCTCCTCGTCCTCGACCACCATTTTGATCTGGTTGTAACCAGAGTACGCGTCGAGGAAGCACAGCGGCTCCGAGCCCGCGGTCGAATCGATGATCTGATCGATGTGTGGGAGGACGAACTGCTCCTTTGGGAAGGCGTTGTTGAGGTTAGTGTAGTCGATACACATTCTCCATGTCTTGATCTTCTTTTCAACCGGTACCGGGTTTGCCAGCCACCTAGAGTACTTGATGGGCCGGGTGAAGCCTGCAGTGAGTAGACGTTACACTTCTTCGGTGATTGCTCGACGGCGCTCTTCATTCAAGGGTCGTAGCGACTGCTTTATAGGCTGCGCTTTGGGGACAGCGTTGAGTTTTTGCTCAGCGAGTTCCATCAGGACACTTGGCATGTCGGATGGCTTCCATGCGAAGATGTCGCGATTCTCACAGAGGAACTCGATGAGCGCGCTTTCATATGAGGGGCTCATGCATGTCCCGATCGTGACCGTCTGGCTAGAGTCTCTTGGGACCAGCTCAATGGTGCGGGTGTGCATGGTGGCCTCGAACGCGGTCGACCCGGTGTTTTCCGTGTTGGGCTTCTTCAGGATTGTGGGGTCGTCTTTGTCAACCCCAATCGCGTATCTGGCGAGCTCTTCTGCGTGGTTGGCCTCCACGGCGATGACGGCGTCCGCGAGCTGTGTGCCTTTTTATTCGCAGTCGATGGCCATGTCGGGGTCGCCGTAGACGGCGATGACGCCGCATGGTCCTAGGAGCTTCATCATGTTGTACGCCTAATGCGGTGCCGCCATGAACTTGGCGAACGCTTTTCGCCCTATTACGCAATGGTAGGGGCTGGTGAAGTTCACCAGCTCGAAGAAGATCCTCTCGGTGCATAAGTTAGCTGGTTTACCGAAGGTGACTGACAGCGTCACCTTGCCAATCGGGTACGCCTTCCGACCGAGGACGATGCCGTGGAAGGTGGTGAGGGTTGACTCCATCGACTGCGGAAGCCGTAGTCGCCTGAATGTGTCGAGGTAGAGAATGTTGATGGAGCTTCCGCCGTCCATCGATGTCTTGGGGAGCCAGTAGTCGCCTACTTTGGGCTTGACTACCAGTGCGACTCGCCCGGGATATTCGATCTGTGGCGAGTGATCCCCGTGGCTCCACGTGATGCGCTGCTCGGACCACTTGAGGAAGAGGGGGATGTCGACCTAGGACACCGCGTTGATGGCAACGACATGGGCGAGGACCTTCTTCTCGTGCTTGGTGCCGAGCCTGGTGAAGGTGTGGAGCGAGTCGGCCTTGTTTCTGAATGCCCCGCCGTTTGGCATGTTGTTGTTGGGGTCCTCCTTTGCGCGTCGTGCCTTCTCGTTATCCTTCAGAGAGTGGCAGTCGGTGGTTGTGTGTGTGGCGGACTTCCCCTCCCTGTTATGGAACACACTGGGTTGGTTGAGGAGAGCTGCGGGGTCGAATATCGGCCTCGCTCGGTAATTACCACCGTTGCGGTGTTGGCTTCCGTCGCGGCGGAATCTCTTGGGGTCGCGTGGCGCGTAGCCTGCGTTGGCGACGAAGTCAACTCGCCCATCACCACGGCGCTTGCCGGTGAGGCATGTTGCTGTAGCACAGCTCGCGCTGCCTGCCGTTGTCGTGGCCGCTTAGGCGGCGATTCCCACCCGACTCATCATTGGTTTCTTGGTTCGAATCTTCCTCTGCGTATCGTTTGGCAATCTCGAGGAGGTCTAGGATGTTGTCGAGCGTCTTGTACACCCGCTTGATCTTGGCGACCAGGGGCTCGTAGCGGCACGAGTTCTTGAAACAGTGGATCGCTGTGTCCGGGTGGATGCCGGCAGCGTTGATCCACAAGTCTTGCCACCGTTGGACCCAGTTTGTGGTGGCGTGGGTGTAGTATCCCTCGAAGTGTCTGACGAAGGCCTCGCGCATGTCCTCCCAGGAGTCGATGCTGTCTGCGGGGAGGGTGTTGATCCACTATCGCGTCGCTCCCTCCATCATTAGGGGAAGGTAGCGAGTGGCAAGGAGCTCGGTGTTGCCGGCGATTCCCATCGCCACGAGGTACGTGTCCAGCCACACTGCCGGATCATAGGTGGGATCGTACTTCTCGATCTCCTTCGGTGCTTTGAAGTTCGCTGGGTACTTCTCGCCTCGGATCATCAGTCCGAAGCACTCCAGGCCGACTCGACTAAGCAAGCCCCTTGGCTTGCTGTCATTATAGTTGGTGGGGGTGTGCCTCACATCGTTGGGCTGGCGTGCGTGCCAGCTCTGGTTTTTGATGATATGGGTCTGCGCGTAGACCGGCTGCCCATTGGCGGGGACTATGTTGTTCAGCGGTCGCGGGTCATCGGTGGAGAGTGTTGTATGCGTGACCCGTGGCTTGTGCTGAAGGGGCTCGGGGGGCGGGCAGTTGAGTGTGTTTGCCATCGATGGGCGGCCGCTCGAGGCCGCCTTGCTTCCGGAGGAGCGGGAGTACATGCGCCCCCGCGAGTCGACTCCTGCGACTTGCTGCACCAACAGCCTTAGCGAGTAGGGCCTTGGTGTACTAGATTTGCAGCACGCCCTCCCCTATGACGTTGAGTTTGGCGACTGCTGCTTGCCCCGTGATGACGTTGTCCATCGGGGTGGAGTATAACGGGATACCTTTTGCGTCCCGCTCTTACGGAGAGATGAGGACTCTCGGCTGGTTGGGAGGGGGCGCGTGGCCTGGTGGCGGTGGTGGAGCCCCACTTGCTGGTGCTCCTGGTGGCGGGCGGGCGCTGAAGCCTGGAGGCGCCTAAAGAACATTTCATAATCCCTAGTGTTTTATGTGTTAGATAACAATATCAAGGATTATTTAATGTGTGTTGAAGTGTTGCAGCTCTCTCTAAGGATAAAAGGAAAAGGAATCTGCCTTTGGGAGGCAAATAATCCGCCCCCACCAGGGGCGGATAATCCGCCCCTCCCTTTTCCCAGATAGGCGCAAGCCCCGGAAGGGGGGCGGAGTTTCGGCCGGATTTTCCGGCCCTGCCGGATAATCCGCCCCTCAGGGGGGGCGGATAATCCGCCCCTCTTGTTCACTGCCAAGGCGCAAGCCCCAGAGAGGGGGCGGAGTTTCGGCCGGACTTTCCGGCCATGCCGGATAATCCCCCCCCCCCCCCCAAGGTCTTCATCACGTTGTGCAGGCGCCAGCCCCAGAGAGGGCGCGGATTTTCTCCCTAGAATATCCGCCCTGGGGGCGGAGTTTTCTCAGGGGGCGGATAATCCACCCCCAAACTTGTTCAACGGCCAGATCTGGGCAGGGGGTATTTAAGCCAGCCTTCCCCCTCCTGCCAGATCTCTTGGTTCATTTGAAAAAGTCAAGATCTGATCTGCAACCTTCATCCAAGAGAGCTCCACCTAGATCCACCCAAAGGCCCCATCCCTTGGGGAATCGAAGGAGGAGAACTCAATCTTCATCATTAGCAATCAAGTGCTTCATCTCCTCTCCATTCATTTGGAGAATCACCGATCTAGTATTTCTTGCAAATACCTAGATCCTTGTTTTGTTTATATTGATAAACCTTGTTCTTGTGACAGCTTGTTGTCATCTCGGGAGCCCCCAATTCAGTTGTGGGTGTGTGCCCCAGTAGCATTGTAAAGGCATCGGTTCCCTCCTCGAAGGGTACCAATAGTGGAGAAGGTGGATCAGGCCTTTCGTGGCGAGATCCATCAGAGAATAGGGTGAGGCCTATTGTGGCGTGGTGGTCTTAGAACCGCCCACCCCTCCAACGCAGATGTACTTCCCTTAACAAGGAAGGAACTACAGTAAAACAAATCCCTGTGTCTCCGCGTGCTCCACTACGGTTTCCTCGCTCCTCTCTTTACGTGCTTAGTAGCTAGGGTTGCATATAGGGAAATTCTCGTAGTTACATATCTAGAGAATTTACTTTGTGTCAAGCCTAAAGTTGAAAAGGTACTAAAAATTGGGTAGCACCTATTCACTCCCCCCTCTAGGTGCCCATATGATCCATTTCAATTGGTATCAGAGCCCCAGCTCTTATTTCGGGCTTAACCGCCTAAGAGAAGTATGGGTTCCAAGGTAGATGGGAGTGATGCTCCGGAGGTAGTCACCATGAACGATCCCAAGACGTTGGAAAAAACCTTGATGAGTTCAAGGGAGTCTAAGATGGAAGAGATGCGTCAATTGATAATGCGTCTCTCCACATCCGCAGCATCACCTCCATCTAACTCTGAGGCTACCACTCCGCAATCCAAGGAAACGGGTAAAACCGATTCCAAAGATAACGAAGTGGTTGGTGATGACACTAGCAAGATCTCCTCCTCGAAAAAGGATAGTGGTAAGGATGGATACAATGAGGTTTCTCATGTGTATTCTCCTGATCCACCTATCCCTCACCCACATATACATAATAGGGGTGATCCACCCAAACTTTCAGCGTCTACTTTTACTCAATGACAATTTTTGATGAAGTCTCATGTGTGAAGTTCCTCCATTGAGTTGTGGAAAATCATCGAAAATGGTCTTCATGTTGGAAACCCCAACAATATCACAAGAAGAGAAGTTGTCGATAGCCAACTCAACGCTATAGCTCTACACATGATACAGCTTGGTGTGGGTGACAAAGATATGCCACACATTCAGCATCTTAGTACGCTAAGGAAGCTTGGGATGCTCTCACCGAGCTCTACATCGGAAATGAAAGTATGAGAACGAATAGATATGATGCTTTCAGCAATGAAGCTGAAGGATTCTATATGTTGGATGGAGAAAACCACGAGGACATGTATAGGAGGCTCGAGGAAATAGCCACAACTTTTAAAAACCATGGTGCCGCTCATGTTGATGATGCATGGATCAAGCGCAAGTATATCAGTGCTCTTATGCCATTTGAGACCACATATTTGAAAAGTCTCCAAGGTAGGCATAACTACCACCTCATGACATCCAATGAGGTAATGCAAGAAATGGCCGCTTTCAAAGTGGCTGCCAAGAATGCCGAAGATGCTCGTGCACGAGCTATGGGGATGCAAAAGGGGGTCAACATGGCCTTGAAGACTAGTGTGATTGATCATGATGAATATGCCATAGAAGGTATGGACTGTCCTGAGGATATAAAAAGGATCCATGGACAATACCTGGCTCTTTATGTTAGAAACTTTTGGAAAGATCCGGCCAAGACTAAAGCTAAACTAGAACGCAAGAGTGGAGCCTATGGAAGAAAGGAAAATGGTCCCAAGCTGAGAACATGTTTCAACTGTGGTGACCGGCTGCACTTTTTAGCTGAGTGTCCATATCAAAGTAGGGAAGATAATGGAGGATGACTTATTTTCAAAGACAATTCAAAGGCTCCACGCAAGAAACATTTTGTAAAGAAGAATGCTTCCTTCAAGAAGCAACTAAAGATTGTTCTAGTGGCTCAAGAAGAATATTCTTCGGGAAGTGAAGATGAGAACGAGGATGATAGTTCTCAAGAGGTGGCTGCTATAGCCACCACATCTACAAAAAAATCTCTCTTCGACTCTCCGAACGAAAACATCGTCAACAAGAATGCTACTTGTCTCATGGCAAGAAGCTCCGAGGTAACTTCTTCTAACTCTTATTTTCTTAAGGCTATGATTGACATGGATGATCCTACTAGTCTTAAGGTTAAAGAAGAGATTATTGCTTTGGATTATTTCTATACTAACTTGCAAGGTGAGCACAAAATACGTTTTGAAGCTCTTATGAATCAGTTGGCCCAAAGTGAAGCTCTCTTTGAAGAAAAGGGCAGAATTGAAAGGGAGGATGCAATGGAAATTGCATCCTTAAAATATGCTCTAGAAGAAGAAGAGGCTCAGATTTCTCTTGAAGAGAGGCTTGAATCCATTGAGGAGTCACATGAAGAAACAGTGGCTAAACTGGCTAAGGAACGTGACAATGCAGTTACCAAAGCAAAGAAGTTAAAGAAGGAAAAGATTGACTTTGGGGCTGCTCATGATAGACTCTCCGAGGAATTGGAGAAACTTGACATCGCTCACAAGGCGTTGAAAAGAGATTTCTCCATTATCAATGAGTCACATGATCAGCTCCAAATTCGATTGGCCAAGTATGATGTTCCTAGCACATCCAATTCAACATATAGTCACAAGGAAAATGCTAGTGTGGAAGAATAATTTGTCAAGGACATCACTCCCAAGGATAAGGGTGTTCTTGATGAAGTTCTTGGCAAGCAAAGGTCAAATCATGGTAAAGAGGGACCTGGATATGTCAACAAGTCCAAGAAAAAGAAAAACAAGAAGAACAAGACCAAGAATGTTCAATCAAAGACAAGCACCGCTGAGAAGAATGTCACCAAAGATAAAACTAACAATATTGGTTTTGCAGGGTCTCACAATCCTAATTATGAACTCTTTTGTGATGATTGGTGATGTTTATGCTTATTATGTCGGTCCCTTTGATGAATATATTGCTTAGTCTATTTGGGTTCCAAAGACCCTTGTTACTAACATGAAAGGACCCATTGAAAAATGGGTACCTAAAACCAAGAAGTAATTCTCTTGTAGGGCTATGCTTCCGGTGGGTCAAAATGGGTGTTGGATAGTGGATGCACTAGTCATATGACCGGAAGCAAGGACATCATCATGGAGATGCGTCCAAATCATGATAATATTACATTCTCCTACGGTGATAAGTCTAAATCTCAGGTATTGGGTCTTGGCAAGGTTGTGGTTGCCCACGATATCTCTCTCGTGGACGTCATGCTTGTTGAGACCCTCGGTTACAACCTTCTTTCTGTTCATGCCCTTGGAAAGATGCGTTTTGTTGTTTATCGATGATGATTTGGTGGTACTCTTGTGGAGCAAGTCTCTAAAGGTCGCTTTCGTTGGGTACGTCGAAAATGACCTGCATGTGGTGGACTTTTCGGGGAAAACCACTTCGGGCCCGATGTGCCTTTTCGGAAAGGCCGACGTGGGCTGTTTATGGCATCGCCGTTTATCCCATGTCAACATGCGAACTTTGCAAAGTCTCCACAAGGGTGGCCACATCCTTGGACTAAAAGACAATGTCTCCTTTGCCAAAGATCGTGTTTGCAGGGCTTGTGTTGAAGGCAAAATGCATGACTCTCTCCAAAAGAGGAAGACTATTGTGTCTTCAAAGAGGATCTTGGAATTACTTCATGTGGATTTATTTGGTCATCCTTCTCATGCAAGTCTTGGTGGGAAGAAATATTGCTTGGTCATTGTTGATGATTATTCAAGATATACATGGATCTATTTCTTCAAGCTAAAGAGTGAGACTCAACAAACAGGCATTGACTTTGCCAATGAAGTTCAACGTCAACACAATGTTCCTATCTTGGAAATAAGAAGTGACAATAGCTCCGAATTCAAGAACTACACTTTGAATGAGTTTCTAAGTGAAGAGGGGATTAGACATCAATATTCCGCTGCGTACACCCCTCAACAAAATGGTGTAGCCGAGAGGAAGAACCGGACTTTGATGGATATGGCAAGATCAATGTTGGATGAATTCAAGTCTCCTTACAATTTTTGGGCTGAAGCCATATCCACTGCTTGTCACTCATCGAACTGGCTCTACCTCTGAAAGATTTTGTACAAGACTCCATATGAAATACTTACCGGTAACAAGCCCAACATCTCATACTTCAGGGTATTCGGGTGTAAGTGTTTCTTTTTTATTAAAGGTGTCCGCTTGTCTAAATTTGAGTCCAAGGCTTTAGAAGGTATTTTTGTTGGTTACGGTGCCGAATCCCACACTTATAGAGTCTACAACAAGCTCACTGGGATTGTTGTAGAATCTTGTAGTGTGGAGTTCGATGAAAATAATGGCTAGGGCAAGTTGATGTTTGTGATACAGATGTTGAAATACCCCAAGATGCCATAAGAAGAGTGGGCATGGGATTTTTCCGCCCCATTGAGGAACCCCTTGTGGTGGATCGGTAAGGACAATGCTCTACTCAAGTGGAGCCCTCATCTACACAAGATCAACAAGCTCCTACTGTTAGAGAAAACTCTGCACCGACACTGCAACCTACTGAACATCATCAGTCTCCTGGACAAAATGGTAGTCCCAGGCCGGACTATCCGCCCCCTCCAAGGGGCGGACAATCCGCCCCTGACACTCCAACTTGTTCCAGGGGATCCGAAGAAGAAGACAACAGCCAAGAAGACTCCAGGCCGGATTCTCCGGCCCCCGAGGGCGGATTATCCGGCTCTAGATCTCCCAGCTCTGTCAGGCATTCTCAGGAAGAGGAAACTGGTGCCTCATATCCCAGGCCGGATAGTCCGGCCCCACCAAGGGGCGGATTATCCGGCCCTAAAGAACAAGTTCAGCAGCAAGCTCCTGTTGTCAACTCAGATCAAGATCAAGGGCAAGGTAGTGGACAAGACAAGGATACAAATATTGAATCAACTCCTTCTAGAAACAATAAGGACATTGAGGCTCGTCGCAAGGCTCGTTCTGATCGGAACCTTTAACTAAGGGGTCACACTCTTGACAAGGTTGTTGGTGATCTACGAAGAAGGGTGTCTACTAGAAGAGAACTTGCAAGCTTCTATGATCATCAAGCTCACATTTCCATGGTTGAACCGAAGAAGGTCTTTGATGCTCTTGAAGATCCTGATTGGGTTGTTGCAATGCATGAAGAATTAAATAACTTCGAGCGCAACAAAGTTTGGAAGCTCGTAGAGAAACCCAAGGACTGCCGCAATGTTATCGGCACCAAGTGGATTTTCAAGAACAAACAAGATGAAAATGGCATTGTTGTGAGGAATAAAGCAAGACTCGTGGCTTAAGGATTCTCTCAAGTGGAAGGAATTGATTTTGGCGAGACTTATGCTCCTGTGGCTCGCCTTGAGTACATCCGTATCCTTCTTGCCTATGCCGCTCATCATAATTTTAAATTACAACAAATGGATGTTAAGAGTGTGTTTCTTAATGGTCCACTACATGAGTTGGTATACGTCAAGCAGCCTTCGGGTTTTGAGGACCCCAAATTTACGAACCATGTCTACAAACTCGATAAGGCCCTCTATGGCCTTAAACAAGCCCCACGTGCGTGGTATGAGCACCTTAAAGTGCTTTTGTTAGACCGTGGATTTGAAGCTGGGCAAATCGATCCCACTCTTTTTACTAAGAAGGTTTATGGGGAGCTTTTTGTATGCCAACTTTATGTAGATGATATTATTTTTGGCTCCACTAACCAAGCTTTTAACGATGAATTTTCAAAGCTTATGACTAACAGGTTTGAGATGTCGATGATGGGTGAGTTGAGGTTCTTTCTTGGATTCGAGATCAAACAACTTAGAGAGGGAACCTTTATTAATCAAGCTAAGTACATCCAAGACATGCTCAAAAGGTTCAAGATGACGGATCTCAATGGTGTTGCTACTCCAATGCAAACAAAGTGTCATCTTGAGCTCAATCCCAAGGGTAAAGACATGGACCAAAAGGTATACCGATCCATGATCGGCTCTCTCCTTTACCTTTGCGCATCTAGGCCCGATATCATGTTAAGTGTAGGAGTGTGTGCAAGGTACCAAGCCGCTCCTAAAGAAAGCCACTTAGTGGCGGTCAAACGAATCTTCAGATATTTGGTTCATTCCCCAAATTTTGGGTTATGGTATCCCAAGGGTTCAAGTTTCTCTCTATGTGGTTACACTAATTCAGATTGGGCTGGTGACAAAGATGATAGAAAATCAACTTCTGGTGCATGTCAATTCTTGGGCAGGTCTCTGGTGTGTTGGTCTTCAAAGAAACAGAATTGTATTTCACTCTCAACCGCCGAAGCTGAATATGTTGCTGCTGCAAGTGCTTGTACACAGTTATTATGGATGAGGCAAACTTTAAAGGAATATGGTGTCAATTATGACAAAGTGCATCTATTATGTGACAATGAAAGTGCTATCAAAATTGCTTACAATCCCGTGAAGCATACAAGAACAAAACATATTGAGATTCGCAACCATTTCATTCGGGATCATGTTGCTCGTGGCGATATTGCCCTATCCTTTGTGAGCACGAAGAACCAACTTGCTGATATTTTCATGAAGCCCCTTGATGAAGCAAGATTTTGTTATTTGAGGAATGAGCTAAATATCATAGATTCAAGGAGCTTGGCTTGACTACCCTTGCACACTCACTTGCTCTTTTTCATGTATTTGGTTTAGATGTGGGCATAGACATAGGGGGGGTGTGGTCCTAATTTATTGGGTTAACCCTCCCCCCATAATGCCGAAAGCAAGAAAATAATTTCCCTTAATATCATTTTGTGATATGTGGGTCATTGATGAGCATTGGTTTTGAACTCAAGATACATCTTCGCGGTGTCATGCCATGCGCTCCAACATGGTGGCTTCGGCCACCGCCCTCTTCCTAGAGAAGAATTGGTTTCTAATGGCTCTCTTTGGATTTTCTTGCATATTTATTGTTCTTATGGAAAACACACTCAACTTTGGTTTTTGTTTGATTCGGTTCTTGCAAATTTGGGTGTGTCGTACCATCTCAGTTTGTTGCTTTAAACCCAAGCCTTCTTTCCCCCTTGAACCATCTATTCTTGCACACAAGCCCTCTATACACCAGTGAGGGGTTTTGCAAGGGTGCTCCGATCTGAATCTGTTCTTAACAGAAAATTCAGAGGGGGGGTGGACTATCCGCCCTAAGTGGGGGGCGGATTATCTGCCCCGGGAGACTTCTGCCTCTTAAGGGATGGGTCGAGGAGGCCAGGATCAAACAGAGCAGCTAGCCCTCCCGGAGTCGATTTGACCACTAGATTCTCTGGGCCCTCCCTGGATCTTCTTCACCTCGCCTCCGGGTATCTTCTCCTCCACGATTTTCCTCCAATGAGTGAGGGTAACTCCCTCATCTCTCCTTTTGTATGGGATGCATTTTTTTGGTGGAAATCTCATTGTAGAAGATCCTTGGTGATTTCCTTGCTTGCTAGAATCAGTAGAATTGCAACCCTAGTGCCCAATATGTTTTGCTATGGTAAATCTGAGCGGTTCCAGAAATTTTCTGCGGGGGGCGGATTATCTGCCCCTGCCAGGGTCGGATAATCCGGCCTGGAGATTTCATCTGGTCTGGTTTGGTCCTGTTTCCTGCAATGCAAATCTTTGGCGTATGGATTGCTTTTCTACTATTTCTACAATTTCTCCTAGACTTGTGTGTGTATTTATCTCCATGTTATCCCTCTCATGCTTTTCACAGGTGGTTCCAAGCCTACCAAGACCTTCTCTCGTCGTTCCCGTGCCTGTTATCTCAAGCCCACTGTAGAAGGGAAGTTCATTGACGACCGAATTTAGCAGAGCAGCAAGAGAGGCTGAACGGATGGCAGAGGTAGGAAAGAAAACAAAGAGGACTGCATCTCGCAAGGGCAAACAGTCTTGGCCCAACTACAAGGCTATGGACAGTCTTCAGTATCCATTCGCCAGACTGATTACTATGATGAGGCTGACAGTGATGGTCCCCTAGAGGACTCTATGTTTTGGAATGCTCACTTTCGGGCTATTCATGCTGATGTGTATGCCACTCTCAAGCTTCACCCCATGCACCCCATCAATTTGACTGAGGCTCAATCCAAGGCAAGTCTCCTTGAGGCATTGGATGTGACCAACAAGATGGAGCTTCACCACCTTATGACTATCCAATGCAACTATGATTCCTCCGTGGTGAGGCAGTTTTTCTCGACACTTGTGATTTGCGGTGATGAGCGTCGTACTATGAAGTGGATGACCAGGACAACAATGATTCAGTCGGACTTCCGCATTTTTGGGCAGGTTCTTGGATATGCCTTCCATGGCCGTGACACCCCTTCTGGCCACCGTATCATTTCTCCACTGAAGCCATCCAAGGATACTGTGCTCGCTCCTTGCCTTTCTCCTGATGGTGTTGCTGGTACTTTCGCTGGACTCTCTCCCTTGTATGCCTCCCTCGTTGGCATATTTAGGGATTGCATATCTCCGAGTGGTGGCAACAATGACAAGATTCGTGGCCATCTAGTTCCTCTCCTTGCTTTTGCTCACGAGTGTGCCACCAACTCTGGTTCAGCTACAGGTTACAAACTGGATGTCATGGACTACCTATATCATGAGATGACGGATGCTATGATCAACAGGCTCTCTATTCCATATGCTACTTTCATTATGATGCTCATCAAGCATATGTTGCCTCATGAGGACTTTGGCACTGCTTTGGATGGGGTTCGCAAGCCCAAGAAAATCTACAACAAGGCTCAGAAGACCCATCACCCTTCCACTGCCCCTGAGTCCTTCATGCGTGATGCACGGGCTAGTGGTCGTCGTTCCGCTATGTCCCCAATGGCACGCGAGGTTAAACAGCTCACTTGGTTCCAGCGGCACATCCTTTGCATGGGAATTGACACTCACAAGGGCCAGTATGAGGCGTACCGGAGGGATCATGAGAGGGATCACACTCAGCAGCTTATTCTTCACCATGTCTCAGGTGCCACTGGCCATCCACCTCCTCCCACTGCTCCGGAACCGTATGCTTAGTGGAACACTTCAGGGATCAACTATGGTGAGCTCGAGAGTTGCCTCTTTCCTCCACCTCCGAGGGCACTCACTCCTCCAGCTGATGGCGATGATGATGAGTATGATGAAGAGGAAGGGGAAGGGGATGACTACGATGAGGATGAGGAGGCGTGATCTTTAGGGGCACTAGCATCGCTCTTCTTCCTTTTTGGCGTTTTGATGCCAAAGGGGGAGAAGTAGTTCTATTAGGTCTCATGGATTTGCAAGGGTCAGGCGCAAGGACTTGTCTTTCCGTCGTTTTATTTGCTTGCTTGTGCTCTTTTTAGCATGAACTTATTTGCTATTTGTGCTTGGTTATGTAAGACTATGTCGTGCTTTACACTGCTTGTTTGGTATTCTAGAATTCCGGATTTATATTGTGGATCTACCCTCATGGAATTCTGGATTTGTCTATGGAGTCTGTTTGATGGCATATGGAATCATGGGATTATCTAGTGTATGCATCAATATTGTGGGATGTGCTTGGATTCTAACAATCTCATTATTCTCTTTGGCTATAATCACATCCCGGTGGTATGACCTTGTTTCCCAACCCACCTTGTTTCAATTATCTTTGCTATGAAAGTTGTGTTCTCTCTAGTGTGTGTATTTGTATTCAAATGCATTTTGTAAATATGCACACATCTAGGGGGAGCTTCTTTCATTTTTGTTAAGGTGGCGTTAGCCGGTTTCATTGCAAATCCTAGTATTGTCATCTAACACCAAAAAGCGGGAGATTGAAAGAACATTTCATAATTCCTAGTGTTTTGTGTGTTAGATAAAAACATCAAGGATTATTTAATGTGTGTTGAAGTGT
The DNA here is from genome assembly GCA_023614405.1 of Avena insularis. Lineage (NCBI taxonomy): Eukaryota > Viridiplantae > Streptophyta > Magnoliopsida > Poales > Poaceae > Avena > Avena insularis. Next base: position 238,524,233 of record CM042693.1, on the reverse strand, counting down.
TGCAGCTCTCTCTAAGGATAAAAGGAAAAGGAATCTGCCTTTGGGGCGGGTAATCTGTCCCTACCAGGGGCAGATAATCCGCTCCTCCCTTTTCCCAAATAGGCGCAAGCCCCAGAAGGGGGCGGAGTTTCGGCCGGATTTTCCGGCCCTTGAATAATCCGCCCTCTTGTTCCTTGCCAAGCGCAAGACCCGGAGGCGGAGTTTGGCGGACTTTCCGCCACGCGGATAATCCGCCTGGAGAGGTGGATAATCCCAAGGTCTTCATCAAGTTCTGCGGCTTGCCCGGAGGCGGATTTTCTCCCGGAATATCCATACAGGGTGGAGTTTTCCCAAGGGGAGGATAGTCCACCCCTAGTGGGGGGCTGATAATCCGCCCCCAAACTTGTTCAACGGCCAGATCTGGGCATGGGGTATTTAAGCCAGCCTTCCCCTCCTGCCAGATCTCTTGGTTCATTTGAAAAAGTCAAGATCTGATCTGCAACCTTCATCCAAGAGAGCTCCACCTTGATCCACCCAAAGGCCCCGTCCCTTGGGGAATCGAAGGAGGAGAACTCGATCTTCATCATCAGCAATCAAGCGCTTCATCTCCTCTCATCATTCATTTGGAGAATCACCGATCTACTATTTCTTGCAAATACCTAGATCCTTGTTTTGTTTATATTGATAAACCTTGTTCTTGTGATAGCTTGTTGTCATATCGGGAGCCCCCAATTCAGTTGTGGGTGTGTGCCCCAGTAGCGTTGTAAAGGCACTGGTTCCCGCCTCGAAGGGTACCAATAGTGGAGAAGGTGGATCAGGCCTTTCGTGGCGAGATCCATCGGAGAATAGGGTGAGGCCTATTGTGGCGTGGTGGTCTTAGAACCGCCCACCCCTCCAACACAGATGTACTTCCTTTAACAAGGAAGGAACTGCGGTAAAACAAATCCCTGTGTCTCCGCGTGCTCCACTACGGTTTCCTCGCTCCTCTCTTTACGTGCTTAGTATCTAGGGTTGCATATAGGTAAATTCTCGTAGTTACATATCTAGAGAATTTACTTTGTGTCAAGCCTAAAATTGAAAAAGTACTAAAAATTGGGTAGCACCTATTCACCCCACCCCCCTCTAGGTGCCCATACGATCCATTTCAGGCGTGTTCTCGCAGATCACCCGCTCGGCCACGCGAGCGGGATCGCCGTCTTCGTCGAAATTCAGGGTGTGACCCTGAACGGTGGGATTCAGGAGTGTCCTGATGCGGCGCTAGTGGTAGAGCGATAGCTCCTATGCCCTGGCCTGCTCGAGGCGAAATTTTTCACGCTCGGCTTTCTCCTTACGCACCGCCTCCTCTAGGCGTAGGTGGGCTTCCTCTACTTCCCCCGCCGTTGTGGTCGACGGGATCGGTGTGGAGAAGGGGTCTGGCAGGCGCTCGTGCCGCTCGCCGTGTAGGTCTCGATGAAGCGACCGGATCTGGCGTGGAGTTCGCTAGAATTCTCCAACCCAGAGTCGGAATCAAAGATCTCGAGGATGGATGGATCCTCGAAATCCCCAACGTTGGAGACTCGCGTGATGGAGCCTTATGGTGACGCGGCGATGATGGATCTGGCGACCGAAGCTAGGGTCGCTGAGTCGGCGTCGGCGTGGAGGGCCGCATCATCCGCGGCCGTGTTGATCTCGGCCACCTCACTGTTGGCCGAGTTGTACTCGAAGGGAGGCGGTGGATGGTGCGGACCGGGATCTCAGAGATCTGATCGCATGGCAGCGAATCGCTGATGAGCGCCGAGTCCTCCGAGATGATGACGTCCGTGAAGTCGATGAAGAGGTTGATCATGCCGACTGGCATGATGACGTTGTGTGTGACCGGGCGCGACGCTGGGACATAGCTGTTGGGCAAGATCTGGAGGATCTCGTCGATGGAGATCATGCGGCCGGTGGCGATCGACCGATTGATTGGCAAGTAGGGTCTCGCCACAAACTCAGCCCTGACCGGCCAGGCCCCACGGTGGGCGCCACTATCGTGGGAATGGCCACGACAGATGTTGCGATTGGCAGTGAGTAGTAGAACGAGGGGCAAGGGCGGCCATCCATCTATGGTGCGAGATGAGGGCGAAGACACAAGGTCTTACCCAGGTTCGGCCCCCCGGAGGGTAAAGACCTACTCCTCTTGATTGTATTATCGAGAGATTATAGTGGGCGAGCTTGGCGGCTAGGTAGTGAGTCGATGGGGTGTATGAAGGAACATGAGTGTTATGCGTACCCTAGGGAGGTTTATATAGGGACACCTCACTAGGGTTTACAGATCTACAACCGAGTTGGGTAAGGACTCGGAGGGGTTTAACCTAATTCGACTGGGCCTAGCTATGCTTTTGGGCCTTCAGCTTCCAGTCGCCTGGCTCCTTCTTGGGTCATGATCCAGTCACCGTCCTGCAGGGCCACTCGCTGAGAGTATGATCCAATAGGGAATGTCCTGCTGGGTATACCCCACTCAGCATATCCCCATCAAGTTTGTTATCAAACTAGGTGTGGTTCACAGCGGGCTAAAACTATGAAAATATACTGTATCACAATAGTATCGACATGATTTAACCCCAAGGAACTAAAGGTATCACCAAAGAACTAGATTTATACAATGCCATCTCATTAGAGAATTAGTGATGCATAGAGACGCCAAGAAATGCAAATACACATGGACCTAAAAGTGTCATATCCGAATATTATGTTTACCACTAGAAAACGTGTATATACAACACCAGAAAGCCATAGGGGTTGAATGCGCATGTTTTTCAAACTAGATTATTGACTCTAGTGCAAGTGGGAGACTAAAGGGAATATTCCCGAGAGGCAATAATAAAATTGTTATTATCTTATTCCTTTTTTATGATAAATGTTTATTTTGCATGCTATAATTTTGTTAATTGGAAACATTAATCCATGTGTGTTTAATAAACAAATAAAGATTTCCTAGTTATGCCTCTCATATAAACTAGCTCGTTGATTAACAAGATGATCAAGGTTTTCTAGTCATGGAAATTGGATGTTGTTAATAACGAGGTCACAACATTGGTGGAATGATGTGATGAACATTCATCTAAAGTATAGTAATACGATCAAATTCATTATGTTTAAATTGCTATAAAAATATTATAAGTAACTTTAGTCCTTAGACCATGAGATCATGTCAATCACTAACACAGGAAGAGTAACTTGATAACATCAAACATCAGATCGTAACAGGGTGACTATAAAGGTGGGTTCAGATACTCCAATAGTGTTATGTACAGACTCATGGATCAAGAGTGGGATTTTTCTATCCCGATGACGAAGAGATATACTCTAGGCCCACTCAGTGATATCACATTGATATAGCTTGTAAGCAACTAATGGGGATCACTAGAATGTTATATCACGGGAACGAGAAAAGAGTATATGTCGGTAACGAGATTAAACTATGTATGGGGATACCTATGATCGAATCTCGGACATGTAAAATATCATGAGACAAAGGGATTTAGTTACAATGTTAAAGGTTCATACGATCACAAGAAGTCGTCGTTGAATATGTGGGAGTCAGTAGGAGTCTCCAGGTCGCACTACTGATTATTGATCGGAGAGGAGTCTCGATCATGTCTGCATTATTCATAAACCCTAGGGTGACACACTCAAGGGATACCGACACCATTTGGAGCAAATAAGAATGCAGAGAAAGAATATCAAAACTCTAGAATTATTTCAATAGAAACCAAAATTGGTTCGACTGAAATTGCTGAAATTGGTTCTGCATCTGAAATTGAAATGTTACAAAGGATTTTATGTGAATGTTTGTTAACTAATGTAATTATTAAAATTATTAATAAAGTAAATAAAAGAGTTTTATTAAATGAGAGATTACATTAAATTTGGTGGAAATTTAATGGATGTGAGTGGAATTTTGAGTGCAGGAGTTTTTATGTGAGTGGAGGCATTTTTATGTGAGCGGGAGCTCCACCAACATGAATGATGGAAGAGGTGGGTTCACCACCATGGCCACCATGTCATGGGAGATGGCTTCCCCCCTCTTCCTATAAAATGCCTCCCTCCCCTCCTCTGATCTCATACCTCCTCGCGAAGGATCTCTCTCTCCGTCTAGAATATTCCCCATGGTCTCGGCTTAGCGAGATACATGTTTCTGGTGGCTTTTTCTGGAGCAAGGATTTTATGCTTCTGCTGGTTTGCTGGAGTGAGGACTCAGAGGTTGTAGGGGTACCAAACATGTGTGTGATCACGGATGCACCACTGCTTTGTGGTGCTGGACTTGCTGGTGTTGGTGTTGAAAGCACTAGAATTATTTTAATGGAAACCGGAATTGATTCAGATTTGAATTGGTGTTGGAGTTGAGGTTGGTGTTGGTGTTCCCGCAAGTATCCTTGTAGACGCCCGTGGATTCATGGTTCCCGTGGATTCCACTCTCCTGGAGTCGTTGTCGGACTCGTAGTCTAGGATAGGAGCAGCGAGTCCTACTCCTGCTCAAAATCTCCAGCATTAGAGACTAGCACGATCTACTCGGTCTCGAAGGCTAGGGTGATTGAGTCTACGTAGTCATGAACGGAGGCGTCACCAGTGGAGTTGGGATCCAAGATGAGGACAGTGTTGTTAATAGTGTCGTCGGCCAAAATCTCGAGGTCAGCGGAGCTAGGGCTTCCAACGCTTTACCATGCTTCCATAGCCTCGGTGATTGCGGCATAGCCAATGAAGGCATTGATGCAGTCGAACGACACCATGCAAGCGCGCCAATGCCAAGGTGTAGCCGTCATTGATGACATACATCATGGGGTTGATGGTCATCATACTGCCAGTGGTGATCTGGCCGGTGATGCACGAAGTCGATATCGCCAGGAATATCACACTTGAAGTCCCACATCCCACGATGGGCGCCAACTGTCAGTGCATTGATCCAGCAGATGCTACCAGGTGTAGCTTTCACGAGGCGAGTGAGAGAGCACAGACATTCCCGAATCTAGTTTGGGCACACGATGTTTACCCAAGTTCTTCCCATCACTTTTGATGTACAGACCTACTCTTGCTTGGATTTGTATTGCTCTAGATTGTCTATAGGGGGGTCACCGGAGGAGGCAAGTAGACTAGGCAGGGAGAGAGTTCACGCTATAGCATGATATGTGTTATGTCTCCTACTAGGGTTCCCTACGGAGGTTTATAAAGGGACCACGGTTAGGATTTACAAGATAGGATCTGGGGTGGTTTCGGATCCGAAGTAGCCTACTAGGCTGAGTGGGCTGTAGTTTAGTCACCAAGTCGACATGTTGGGTCTTCTAGAATGAGTCTATCTCTCCATGGGCTTCATGAGACCCCGCAGTCGCCTAGGTGACTCCATGTCATGGGTATACTATGTTGAGCATTCCCCCATCAGCGATTAGACGTTACCAGTGAACATCATCCCGATAGTGCTCCACATGGTGGGCGGTGACCTTGGAGTTCTCGACAGGTTCTATAGATCCATGACTTGATGATGAGATTTATCCACTTCCGGTTGCCATCATGGTTCCCGAAGTCCGTGGCAATGTGGTGATCGTCCACTCCGTGGAAACCTATGGAGGTCTCCTTCTCTTAGAAGCCACATAGAATAGTTGACGTCGCCGATGTCTAATATGAAGTGGACGTAGAAGGTAATGTTTATGTCCGCTAGAGTTTTGGCACAAGATTGGATAGTGGACAGAGGATGCTCAGGTTAAGAAGCATTGAAGGAGATAGAGGGGGAATGGGACGCGGCCAGCGCTCCAGTTGTGCCGGCCATGACGAAAGCATGAGGAAGAATAGACAGCCGAATCTCGACACTTGTATTCATCCTCCTGGGAAAGTATATAAAGAGAGATACACTAGGGGAGAGGGAGATATTACAACATGCTATAGGGAGATCATTATCACATGGGTAAAAACGGTCGTCAGAATTAGCGATGGACATGATCATAGAGTGTCAGTCTAATATGGATGGTTGCATGTTCGTTTTGGACACACGCGCATCACCTCCGAGGCACATGACAAGGCCCACTTATAGGCAGACCTACAGTCTTTTCAGTTGTAATTTATGATTTTTTTAGATATTTTGTCTAAATTTTGTCAGCTTGACCTTTTTGTCCTGGTTTCTGGAAGTTTCTGGGTCCGCCGGTGATTTCACATGCAAATGCCACCTCCTCGAGTTAGAAGGGGAGGAGGCGCTGCTGGTCTGCAACAACAAAAGAACACAATCTGGCTCCATCAAATTTCCCGCGCGTGACCATATTTGAGATGTTGTTAACCACTCCCCTGTTTTCATCCAAAATTAGAATTTTTGTGCTACCACTCTGTTTCTTCCTCCTTCCCAGTTACCAATTTTAGCTCCTTTTTTCTTTTCCGGTCATCTCCTCCCACGAACCGAGACCACCAATCCTCCACGCATATCCGCCTCCAGCGCTGGTCGCTGCACCCCGGCGGAACGAGCCCCGTTCCGCCGCTGCCATGCGACTCGGACAGCTCACGAGGACGATCGCTTTGAAAACAAGGCTCTGACCGGCGCTGTTGTCGCCGTCATCATCATTCGGCGCCGCTGCCGCCGCAGCACGCGCCCGATGGGCAACGTCTGCGTCGGCCCGCGCCGCAGCTTCGCCAAGAACCGCTTCTTCGGCACCATCTTCGGCTCCATCTGGCATCGGTCCACTGGTTCGACGGGCCCCTCCCATCCCACCACCACCTCTCGCTCCGTCCCCCTCGTCCAGTCCACCGCCTCCGCTCCTCTCCCCGAGGTCAAGCCGCCTGAACCGGCCCATATGGCTCCTCCGGCACCCATCGTCATCTCCGAGCCGGCGAGACCGCCTCCCCAACCGCAGCCTGCGCCGGTGCAGAAAGATCCCGACCCATCGCCTCCTCCTCCTCCCGCTCAGCAGCAGCCGCCGTCGTCGCCGGCTCAGGCGCAGGCGAGGCAGCAGTCACGGCCAAAGAAGCCGTCGGGGCACATCAAGCGCATCTCCAGCGCCGGCCTGCAGGTGGTGTCGGTGCTCCGGCGCAAGACCGACAACCTCAAGGACAAGTACAGCCTCGGCCGGAAGCTGGGGCAAGGGCAGTTTGGCACGACGTACCTGTGCGTCGACAAGGCGACGGGGCTAGAGTACGCGTGCAAGTCCATCGCTAAGCGGAAGCTCATCACCGACGAGGACGTCGAGGACGTGCGCCGGGAGATCCAGATCATGCACCACCTCGCTGGCCACCCCAGCATCATCTCCATCAGGGGAGCCTACGAGGACGCTGTGGCGGTGCACGTGGTCATGGAGCTCTGCGCCGGCGGGGAGCTGTTCGACCGGATCGTGCGCAGGGGGCACTACACCGAGCGGCAGGCCGCGGAGCTGGCCCGCGTCATCGTCGCCGTCGTCGAGTCGTGCCACTCGCTCGGCGTCATGCACCGCGACCTCAAGCCCGAGAACTTCCTTTTCGTAGGCAACGAGGAAGACGCGGCGCTCAAGACCATCGACTTCGGCCTCTCCATGTTCTTCCGACCAGGTACGTAATCGATGGATTATTCATGCGCTGAATGTCAATTTCACAAGTAGTATAGTGAATAGTATGATACGATGCTGGCTCGTGCAGGCGAGATGTTTACCGACGTGGTGGGGAGCCCCTACTACGTGGCGCCGGAGGTGCTGAAGAAGAACTACAGCCAGGAAGCCGACGTGTGGAGCGCCGGGGTCATCGTATACATCCTGCTCTGCGGCGTGCCTCCTTTCTGGGCAGGTAGATTCATCATGCCAGCGGCACATGCTCCGTAGTTCTGAAACCGCAAGATAACATTTATGTGCAACGGATTCCGTGCAGAGACGGAGCAGGGCATCTTCGAGCAGGTGCTGCACGGCACGCTGGACTTCGATTCGGACCCATGGCCGAGCGTGTCGGAGGGCGCCAAGGACCTGCTCAGGAAGGTGCTCGTCAGGGACCCCATGAAGCGCCTCACCGCGCACCAAGTCCTGTGTGAGTTCGATCGCCGTCGCACCTACAGTTCTACTACTACTGTGTTTTCTTGGCTGCATTAGATCTGGCAAATGTGCGCTGGTCTCTCATGCATGGCTGTTCCCCGGCAGGCCACCCGTGGCTGCAGATGAGTGGCGAGGCGCCCGACAAGCCACTGGATTCGGCGGTCCTCTCGAGGCTGAAGCAGTTCTCGGCGATGAACAAGCTGAAGAAGATGGCATTGAGAGTGAGCGCCGGCCTTATGCCCTTATCTATGGTTTTCAAACTCTAAAACCGGTGGAATCTGAGGAAATATGATTGTCCACGCAGGTAATTGCGGAGAACTTGTCGGAGGAGGAGATCGCGGGGCTGAAGGAGATGTTCAAGATGATGGACACCGACAACAGCGGGCAGATCAACTACGAGGAGCTTAAGGCTGGGCTGGAGAGGGTGGGCGCCAACATGAAGGAGTCGGAGATATCTCAACTCATGCAGGCGGTAAGCTTCCTTTTACCATTATAAGCTTTATTGGCAAATGCTTTCGCCAAACTTGTGATGGAACATTCTCTGTTTAACTTCATTCTTCAGGCTGATATTGACAACAGTGGCACCATAGATTATGGAGAGTTCATAGCTGCCACTCTACACCTAAACAAAGTCGAAAGGGAAGACCATCTATATGCTGCCTTCCAATACTTCGACAAGGATGGCAGTGGGTACATCACAGCCGATGAGCTCCAGCAGGCCTGCGACGAGTTCGGGATAGAAGACGTTCGACTCGAGGACATGATAGGCGAAGTAGATCAGGACAATGTAAGATCATCGGATGAACAGTCGTGCATTGTTTCTGCTCTAGTACTAACCAATATGACATCTGTAACAAATGAAGGACCATTCAACGTTTTAAACCTGACGTTTTTTTTTTTTTTTTGAAAATGTTTCTGCAGGATGGGCGCATAGATTACAATGAGTTCGTTGCCATGATGCAGAAATCCACCGCAGGAAAAAAGGGTCATCACAACCTTAGCTTCGGTATTAGGGATACCTTGAACATAAAGTCAAATAGCTGACAATGTCGTAGAAGTGTTTGTATGTATACCCCGACCCCCTCTTACTCTGTGAAATGGTGTTGTGCATACGTGTTCTGATTGTAAATGAAAAGAAAAGAAAAAAGTTCAAAACAAACCTTGAACTTGTAGATGAAAAATAAATCGAACCTAAACTCGAAATCCAGGAAATTGGCACTCAGAATTTACCAATCCCGGTCTATTTCGGACCCTAGACCTGTGTGTGAGGTCGGAAGAAAAAAAAAACTCCAATTTCTACCCCCACTAACAATATTGGCCCACCTGTCATGTCTATCTGCAACCTTCTCTCCTCTCGATAGTGCCCTTTCTCCACCAAACTCCATCGACTTGACGCGGTGGCGCGTCCTGCACAATAACGTGACGAAACGCATCGTTCACGTGCTTCCTCGCCCACGGTGCCACGCCCTCAAGAGGATGGATGGCTTGTTCTTCCTCGCCCGCAGTTGTGCGTCTTGCATATGAGCACATAAACAAAGAATCGGAAAGAGAGATGGGCTCGGCGATGGATTGTTGTGCGGGAAAAGGATCTTAGAGGTGGGGCCGAGGATGAGGCCTCTGAGTATTGTCATTGTGCTTGTTGCCCAGGAATAGAGCTTAGGGTCAATTGATTCCCTTGTACAGGCTTACTAGATCATGATGGCGCGCGTTGCCGCACCCGTCTATAACTTCGGTAGAGTTGATAGGAATCTATGTAAATATATGGTGATATGAAACATGAGAATTTAATTGAAAAAAGAATCACTTGGAATTTATGGACAACAACAAACTTGACATTCTAGATTACAAAACAAAGCACTGGTAATTATTCTTAGGAGGATACATCAGAACATATAACAAAGGATAATACAGCGAAACATATAGACCAGTTACCGAAACCTAATTATAATCTGTTATCAAGAGTTCTAGGACAAAGCTCTAAAGGCGGTGCATGATCGAACTTAAACAATCTCCCTAAGCACTCAAAGCATAAACACACAAATTTGTGCAATCTTGTTTTGTCTTATGATTTGTCACAGATTTTTTGTGATGGAAGCTCCTTTGTTCTTGGACCTCATAATAGCCAATTTTGTCTTGATTTTGTTGCATCCACATCTGACTGCCAAGTTATCAACTGATTGTTCTCTAAACCCTGATCATCACTGATGAACTGTTGTCCTGTTTGAGAAAATTGTCGATTAAATATTTAAAAAATGGGTGATAAGATTTATGAAAGGCAAGTATTTTAACTACTATATAACTGACAATTACATTGAGCAACAAACTATTACATGCACCAATTAAGAAACCATTGCCTTCAAAGGTTTAGGACATGAATTTGTGAGATACTATCGAACTTGAATTAGAACCTTTAGAATTGCGATAGGACCTGCTTGAAAATTATACCAGATACACGCAAGCTTTGTATTTTCCATGCGCTCCAAATATTCCGTATCAAAGTGAAATAGGTAGTATGCAAGATCTTAGTAGTAACATTTAACTTGAGTAGTTAGTCCAAACCAGAAGTTCATAGAGGTAAACTACTACAGAAAAAGATGCTTTGAGAAACTTGCAGCACCATAAAATGGATGCCATTGACACCACTCAGCTTAAGTACAACAATTCTTGCACAAAGTTCATCACCGTTGGTAGCAATAGCATCACAATATTATATAGGTGAGCTAATATATAACCCCTAAATTATGATGCCAGAAGAATATATGAAGATAGTTTACATTAGACTGGTTAAGAACTCGCCACAATTTTTTACAATTCTGAAATCTCAAGGCAAAGCAACTTATGTAGTAAGCACCAAACTGACATTCATAGCTAGCACTACCCCCAGATCAGCATGCGTCATGGAAGAACCACATACACGCACTGCACAACAAAATAATATGGAATATCAAAGGACTAACTTATGTTCTCTACATTTACAACCAGTACTGTAGCAATATCAGACAAAAACAAATACCTGATGCTCTCTGTTTGAACTAACACACCGGACTTCTATCTGGTTATATAACCTCAAAAGGCACTCTTCATGGGATAAACAAAAGACAGATATACTGCTTCCAGATGTGATGCACTGCAACATGTCTGAGCAATGTGAGATCTGGAAGTGGGTCAGCAACCCCGAATGAGATTTGGAACACACTAAGCAGAATTTTCCAGAGCTCGTGATAATTTCTGACATCACAAAAGCTAACCTGCGATCAAATCAATATAGAGAAAGCTAAATTCAACTGACAAGGTGTCAAACCAAAGGTCCGTGTCCAGACGCAGTTGGACCCACTCCCGATCCTTGCCATCCAATGGGTCACAACCTCTTCTGCACACCAAGTGTAAGCATCTGTTTTAAGAGAAAAATGCCAAAAGAAAACTGCTAACCTTTGGACAACTGGTGGAACCAGACAGTGCCGGCCGCGCGCTTCAGGCAACCTGATAGTGCCGACCCCTTTGGTCCACGGTTGTGGTCCCACCGTCAAACAATGGAGCTCTTTCTTCACATCCACTATGAAATCATGGACAATACGCTATTAACATGCTTTTGGTCCTCGTATTTTCAGGGAAAGATATAAGAACATATGAGATCAATCCACGTGTGGCACATGCTATTAAATCCTCCTTGTAGAATTTATTCATTTACTGAAGTCCGCGGCCATTGAGGACAGCACGGGTTGCCGCGCCCATCCATTTTTACGATGTAATGTAAAATTCTTAGTAAATATGTATAGCCATAAACATGAAATTTCAATATGTATCAATTGACACATAGTATATTAATCAGTTATTGGTAATTGTCCCAAATTGAAGCAGGCTCTTGAGGAAAGAATGACCGAATATGAGCTTTGGGAGACCAAATATTTAATAAAAGATGAGCAGTATAAGCAGTTCCTGGAATTGCAAAAATTCGCGCACTGAAATGATAACATCTAAATTATCACTGGCCATTGAACAAAAGGATTAAAGAGATGTGTCTCGAAACATCTAGAAATACAAGATCTATAATATAGTGACTATAAGTTTTATGACAAGGGGTCTTAATACTACCAAGGCATGGAGATTTATCTCCCGGTTCTAGCATTGGAGGAACTTTTCAATTCAGTGGAGTCAAAGGTGATGAAATTATCACTTGAAAAAATGATTAATGTGAATCTACGAGCATTCTTCCCTATATCAACTTTCTAGGATGAACTAACAAATATTTTTTCTCTTGCCTCAGTAAAAATACGTGCCTTGGTGAATGCATGCCTCCTCTTCACCAATAAACTGATGTGATGGACTTGTTCAAGTCTAGGAAAATGGATCAAAGTGGAAATTCAAAATTCTACGAAAGGGAATCAAACAACAAAACTGAACCTCAAAATCAAACTTTAGGAAGAGAGTGGGATGGGAGCGAGGTGTGTCTGACCAGGGTAGGATAGGCGTGAGATACCACCCGTTGTCGACGCCGATCTTTCCGAGGATAACCACCGTTCCCATCATCATCGATGCATATCTCTCTTATCCTTTCTTTGTGAGACAAATAATGAGATGAGATGAACCATAGGAGTGGCAGTACACTAAGTGGATACCTGGCTGACATCAATCATCATTGAGAAGAGAATAGACACAAATAAATGTGTTTCTTGCATGTTCTCTAAACTAAAATTCATGAGAAGAGAATATGCAAGAGATGAATATAACAAACTAACTTTTAATTGTTCACATGCTTAGAGAAGGAAAGATACAAATGTGTATACAGTGATATGACCAGTTATGCAAATACCTGTTTCACAAAAAAAGGGTTATGCAAATACCTGTTTCATAAAAAAAGGGTTATGCAAATACCTCTTTCACAAAAAAGGGATAAAAAGAAACCCATCCTACAACCATGGTAATAGGCTCACAAGCAAGGCCACATCAAGTGGGAACAGAGTGGACATATATCTACTCTGATTTTTCTACTAAAAAAGGTCAATCTGATCAGCCTTGATAGCTCCCTCATGTAGTCCCTAAATAATGTGTAGTGCCACATAATCATACATTCTAATTTAGAGAACGGAGTTATCACTTTCAAAATATTTCCTGCAGAACATGAAAAAAAATCAACAATCCTTTTTCTTCAGGTAAACATTATGAGTTTTCTCAATGAAATTTCAAGCACAGACACTGAAATTGCCAAAAGTCAGTACCTCGCGTGGACATAGAATCTGGAAAATAAATCTTACCATGTCAATCAAGAGGCAAACCGAGTCTAAAGATTATGGAGATTGCATCATAAGCTTAGGTGTTCCTCATCATTGCAAATTGATGTCGTGTCGCAGCCAAGGACAGCGATGCAGAAGGTGTAGAATTGCGTCTATCTTTTCTTCAACACAAGACAAAATGGTCGACTACTTACTATGTTGTAAATAATTTCCAATCAACAACCAATGGATATAATTGCATCAATTTGAGGCTGAAAAGGGGTTGCACGTACCTTCTTCAACTGCATAATCTGAAAGCATGTGTGACGCAACAATGAATTCCTCACCTGTAGCAATCTAGGCGGTGAATTTCTATATTGGCTCTAGCAATCCAGGGCCCTAGGCAGCAACTTAAAGGACACAAAATTCACCGCAGCCTCCCATGAAGGCACCGATGGGAAAGGCGACAATCCAATCAATTGCATACTTGGAATGGGGAAAAAGGTTTGGCTCGAAGGAGGAATTCAAAATGCACCGCCAACGCATCCATGAAGGAGCGACGGCGACGCAGGGGCTAGCAAGTCATCCGAGAAGAGCCAGCCCAAACGTCGAACTCCGCGATTCATGGAAGATGGAGATTCTGTCGTCGCCCTGCCCACACCACCGGATGATGTGCTTGACCATAATCCACCTATGGACGGGTTTGAAGGTCGCGTCGCCGGTCTTATGCCCGGCTCCAATCGCTCTTGGAGCAAGGCGCCGCTCAGGAGTCAGGAGTGTCTAGGCGGAGGGGGAACGGCGGCGCGAGGACGAGAGATAATAGGAAAAGTAAGAAAAGGAAAGGAAGGACACGCGGTCGCTTGGTCTGATAGAAGGCCTCAAATCCCGTTTAATCTTTTCGGGGCCCGTTGTATCACAAATGGTCCTGTTCAATCATAGGAGTAGCAGCCCTATCATGTTTGGCCCGTTTGGTGAGGTTGGACGAGCGAAACAACGTCGGCGATGCTGCGAGAAGGATAAATAGATCCAGAGTGTTGAACAACCCAATCCGACGGTGCAGACAGTGAAATCACCGTGAGTGCTCCTAGGTGGTTTAGTTTTACTGTTACTTAATAGTTATAATTGATTCACTGATACACGAGTTGATTGATTGACGATTCTCTTGCAGAAGCTCACGGTCAAAAGAAGGAGTAGCGGTTTCTAAGAACAAAAAATCATAGTAGACGTGTAGCAAAAAATCGTAGTAGCATACTAGATCAGACAAAATCGTAGTAGCAAACTAGATCCAATCGAGAACATGTCACGTATGTTACAAAATAATGATGGTGTACACGTTCGCCCCTGCTGCCGGCCATCGTGGCCCAGGAGTTTGTGTTTTCTGCTTCTCATCGGGAGCTAATTTCTTAGTCAAATTCTAAAATAGAAAGAGATCGGATAAGAAGATGGATATGATGTATGGATCCCACTATCAGTGAGTGTAGCCTATATTCCTGTCCAGGACTTTTTACCCCTACTATACCATTCTGGGTCCAAAATAGATTGGGATTGATAAGTTGAGAGTGCCAGTTTCCAGGATTCAGAGTTTAGGATTCTATTTATCTTTTATCTACAAGCTCAAGGTTTATTTTGGACTTTTCCTAAAAGAAAATGTCCATTGTGATTAATCCTTAGGAGCAATATATGTATGTTAATTAACTATAGAATATTAGCTTTTGTTCTGATTTTTTGTGTTTGGTCCAAACACCATATAATACGGCTATGTAGTTGTATCATTAGTAGAAAACAGGAGTTTCGTTCGGAGCATTAGTCCCGGTTTTGTTACGAACCGGGACAAATATTTTGGTTTCAATGGCTAGAAACGGTCGCAGGGTACGGTGGCCTCTAGTTTCGGTTTGGGACCTTTAGTCCTGGTTGGAGACACGAACCGGGACTAAAGGGTTTGCGGCAAGCTAGGGCCGGCGCTAGAGCTTTTATGTCTGGTTGGTGTCTCCAACCGGGACTAAAGATTGACCTATAGTCCCAGTTGGTGCCTCCAACCGGGACTAATGTGCTTACTATATCATATTTCTTCCTGTTCGAGTCATACTCTATTCTCAAGCTGCTTCTCCTCTCTGTTTCCTCCCTGAGCTCGAGTTCATCCCCATTTTTTCACAAGATTTGGCGGCACCTCATCTATGTAAGGGTTCCTAAATATTAGCAACTTTATCGTTTCATCTTTGATTGCTATTTTGCCTCATTTCATGCTCTAGAAGTAGAAGGATTTGTGTGTTTAGTTTGGGAGTAATTTTGGCATAATAACATTTGGTCACTACTTTATTTTGGTTTTAATGTGATGAACTTGTATTAATTTGGTCACGTCTCTATTGGTGATGTTGTGTAATGGTTTTTGATATACTTATATAATTCAGATTTGGCTACTCCTTTCTGAGCTCGAGTTCATCCCTATTTTTTCACACGATTTATCAAGATTTGGCGGCACCCCATGTATCCAAAGGTTCTAAAAGGTTAGAAACTCCATGCTTTCATATGTAATTGCTAGTTTAGCTTATTTCATGCTCTCGAAGTAGAGAGATTTGTAACCACTGCAACTTCAAATTCTGGATGGATATAAACAAAATAACATTATCGTTATGCATAGACGTATATAACTATCATATTAAACAATAATAATCACAAAATTGTAACAAAAATAGGTTTAATTCAAAAAAAGCTACATAAGAAGACACGCTAGCTCAATACATCTTCGAGAAGCTCATCGAGATCAATATATGGGAGTGCCTCTATGGCGAGCTTCTCGAAGATGTCTGAGGACGGAATTCTAAGACATCTTCGAGAATCTCCACCACAGTAGTGTCCTCTCGCACCATTGTAGTTTATAACTTCTCTATATAGATCAATACGCCCAGGAGCTAACAAATTTCATATATATGGGAGTGCCTCTATGGAGAGCTCCTCGAAGATGTCTGAGAATAGGATTCTAAAATATCTTCAAGAAGCTCCACCGTAGTGGTGTCCCTCTCGCACCATCTTGCAGTTTATAACTTCACAAGGATGCATCTTGCCTATTTATAGATTAAGCGTCACAACATAGTGTCAACACTCACCCCTGACATAGTGTCGCTACCCATCAAAATAGATTCCCACTCACGGCATAGTGTCGACACTCAGCCATGACATAGTGCTGCCACCCACCGAATACTGTCGCCACTCACGATTAAATAAATCTAAATGTTTAGTCCTGGTTGGTGTCTCCAACCAAGACTAAAGGTCCATATTTAGTCCCGATTGGAGATACCATCCGGGACTAAATATGATCGCGCTGGCCCTAGCATGCTGCAACCCCTTTAGTCCCGGTTGGTATCTCCAACCGGGACTAAAGATGTAGTGCAAAGTTTTTAAATAAGTGCATAGTTTTAGTACGTAGTATGCCATCGCATCTGGAGCAAAATTATCATTGTATGCATATAATTTTAGACCGGGACTAATTTTAGCATCATGATTGTGTTTGATATACTTATATAATGCAGATGAGCCGCCATGGATGTATGTTGACTGACTCTCTAGCGATTTCATCAAAGGTGTGGGTTCTTTTCCCGATGTGGCTGAGGCAAACAAGTGGAATGGTTTTATGTGTTTTCCATGTAGTGTCTGTCGGAATCAGAAGTATTACTCTTCCTCACAGATCCTTTACAACTACCTGTTTCGGTCCGGTTTTATGTCCGACTATAATTGTTGGACAAAGCATGAGGAAAGAGGGGTTATGATGGAAGACAACAAAGAAGAAGAGAATGATGACAACTATCCTATGTTCGCTGAATACGGTGGTATTACAATGAAAGACAATGAAAAAGAATAAGTTGAAGAACGGGGATAATATGAGCTCGCTGATGATCTTGGTTGGGCCATTGCTGATGCAAAGAGATACTACAAAAGTGAAAAGGAGAGGTTAAAGTTTGCGCAGATGTCAGAGCATCAAAAAAATTGTTGTACCCAAAGTGTGAAGATGGCTAGAAAAAGCTGGGTAGCATATTGGAATTGCTGCAATGCAAGGCAGAGAACAGTCTGACTGACAAGGGATTTGAAAAGTTGCTAAAAATTATAAAGAAGCTGCTTTCAGAGGATAATGAATTGCCCACCGGTACGTAGGAAGCAAAAAAGGTTATCTGCCCTCTAGGATTAGAGGTGCAGAAGATACATGCATGCCCTAATGACTGCATCCTCTACCGTGGTGAGTAGTACGAGAATTTGGATGCATGCTTGGTATGCACTGCATTGCGATATAAGATCAGAAAAGATAACTCTGGTGATGCTGAGGGCGAGCGCCCCAGGAACAGGGTTCCTACCAAGGTGATGGGGTATGCTCCTATAATACCACGGTTAATACGTTTGTTTAGAAACAAAGAGCATGCCAAGTTGTTACGATGGCACATGGAAGATCGTAAGAAAGACGCGATATTGAGACACTTCGCTGATGGGTCGTAGTGGATAAAAATCGAGAGAAAGTTCCCGGCCTTTGTGACGCGAAGAACTTATGGTTTGGTCTAAGTAAAAATGGCATGAATCCTTTTGGGGAGCAGAGTTGCAGTCATAGCACCTGGCCTGTGACTTTGTGTATTTATAACCTTCCTTCTTGGTTGTGGATGAAGCGGAAGTTCATTATGATGTCCGTGCTTATCCAATGCCAGAAGAAACATGGCAATGATATTCATGTGTACCTAAGGCCAATAGTTGAAAAACTTTTACAGATGTGGCACGTACAATGTATATATGTGTGGGATGACCACAAACAAGAGGAATTTGACCTATGAGCGTTGATTCCCATAACCATCAATAATTGCCCTGCTCTTAGTAATATTTTAGGACAGACAAACAGGGGATACAATGCATGCACTTACTATTTAGGTGGGACTGAAAATATATATTTAGATAAATATAAGAAAAAAGTGTATCCTTGGAATCATCGATTTCTTCCACCCGGGCATCCCTTAAGAAAGAAAGGCAATCATTTCAATGGTGAGGAAGATCATCAGAGTAAGCCTATCTGCCATACTAGTGATGATGTATTTGATATGGTGAAGGATTTAAAACTAATCTTTGGAAAGAGTCCCGACAGACAATCTGTTCCGAATGATGCTAGCGGACACACACCCATATGGAAGAAGAAAACTATATTTTGGGAGCTACCCTATTGGAAAGTCCTAGAGGTCTTCTCTACAATTGACATGATGCACCTAGCGAAGAATCTTTGCATGATCCTGCATGTATGAGAAGAATTAAGATACACCAGAAGCATGGCAAGACCAGCAACGTACGAAAGACCGAGAAGTCATGCATCTAGAGAAGTTTCAAGGTCGTTCTAGTTGTGTTCTTACCAAAGAAGAGAAGGAAATCTTTTTTGAATGCTTGAGCAGTATCAAGGTCCCGTCTAGATTATTGTCGAATATAAAGGAAATAATAAATATGGAAGATAAAAAATTTCAAAATATAAAGTCTCATGACTGTCACGTGCTTATGACGCAATTACTTCCGATTGCATTGAGGGGGATTCTACCAGAAAATGTTCGAGTACCATTGTGAAGCTATGTGCATTTCTCAACGCAATTTCTCAGAAGGTAATCGATCCATAAAGTCTACCAAGGTTACATAATGATGTGGTCCAGTGTCTTGTCAGCTTCGAGTTATTGTTCCCACCATCCTTCTTCAATATTATGACGCACCTCCTAGTTCACCTAGTTGAAAAGATTACCATTATCGATCCTGTATTTCTACACAATATGTTCCCCTTTGAGAGGTTTATGGGAGTGTTGAAGAATTATGTTCATAATCGTGCTAGGATAGAAGGAAGCATCTCCAAGGGCTATGGAACAGAGGATGTCATTGAGTTTTATGTTGACTTTATTCCTGACCTTAAGCCGATTGGTGTTCCCGAATCGCGGAATGAGGGGAGACTGAGTGAAAAGGCATGCTAGGAAATAAAGCAATGATAAGTATGGATGGGCATTCTTTAACTCAAGCACACTACACGGTGAATCAGTTGGTACCGCATGAGTATGTGTTTGTTCTTCTGATGTTGTCTAGGTTCCTTGGCTTATGCAATAGCACCATTGTTATTACAATACATGTCTAACCTACAAGATATAGTCATGTGTATCTTCTGAAATCAAAAGATGAGGCTTTGAGTTTCTTCAAAATCTATAAAGCTGAAGCAGAAAATCAACTTGATCGAAATATTAAGAGGCTTAGGTCCAATCATGGTGGAGAGTATTTTTCCAACAAGTTTGATTCCTTCTGTGTAGAACATGGCATAATTCATGAGAGGACTCCTCCCTAATCACCCCATTCAAATGGAGTAGCCGAAAGAAAGAACCGTACTCTAACAGATTTGGTTAACTCTATGTTAGACACATCGGGTCTCTCCAAGGGATGGTGGGGGGAAGCACTATTGACTGTATGTCATGTCCTAAAACAAGTTCCCATAAAGAACAAAGAAATTACTCCATTCAAAGAATGGACGAAGGAAACATTAAAACTCTCTTGGGTTGTTTGATAAAGGTTAATGTACCAATCCCCAAGAAGCACAAGCTTGGACCAAAAACCATTGATTGTGTTTTTCTAGGCTATGCTTTCCATAGCATTGGTTATAGATTCTTGATAGTAAAATTTGAAGTACCTGGCATTCATGTCGGTACAATCATGGAGTTGACTGATGCGACTTTCTTTGAGGATATCTTTCCTACGAAGGATAAACCTAACTCATCAAATCCGGAGATACCTAGTTCATCTAATCAAGAATTTGCTACATTTTCTGAACCTACCATTCCAATTGAACACTCTAAAAGTCCTAAGGAGGATGATAATAAAATTCCTAAAAGGAGCAAGAGACAGAGGACTGCAAAGTCCTTTGGTGATGATTTCATTGTGTACCTTGTGGATGACACTCCCACATCCATTTCAGAAGCATATGCATCTCCTGATGCTGACTACTGGAAGGAAGCCGCCCATAGTGAGATGGATTCCATCTTAGCTAATGGAACAAGGGAGATCACTGATCGCCCTTATGGGTGCAAACCTGTAGGATGCAAGTGGGTGTTTAAGAAAAAGCCTAGACCTGATGGTACTATTGAAAAGTATAAGGCACGACTTGTGGCCAAGGGATATACTCAAAAAGAAGGTGAAGACTTCTTTGACACTTACTCACATGTTGCCAGATTAACCACCATTCGAGTATTACTCTCATTGGATGCCTCTCATGGTCTTCCCGTTCATCAAATGGACGTTAAGACAACTTTCCTTAATGGAGCGTTGGATGAGGAAGTTTACATATATCAGCCAGATGGCTTTGTGATAAATGGTCAAGAAGGCAAGGTGTGCAAGTTGTTGAAGTCTTTAAATGGACTAAAACAGGACCCTAAGCTGTGGAATGAGAAGTTTGAAAGAACTTTAACTACTGCAGGCTTTGTTGTAAATGAAGCTGATAAATGTGTGTACCATCGCCATGGTGGGGGTGAGGGAGTCATCCGTTATTTGTATGTTGATGACATACTGATTTTGGGAACCAACCTTAATGCAATTAAGGAGGTCAAAGATTTCTTATCTTGTTGCTTTGAGATTAAGGATCTAGGAGTAGATGATGTTATCCTGAACATTAAGCTATTGAGAGATGATGATGGTGGGATTACATTACTTCAGTCTCACTATGTGGAAAAGGTCTTGAGTCGTTTCGGGTATAGCGACTGCAAGTCTTCTCCTACACCGTATGATCCTAGTGTGTTGCTTCAAAAGAATCGAGGAAATTCTAGACACCAACTAAGATACTCTCAAATTATTGGCTCGCTTATGTATTTAGCTAGTGCCACGAGGTATGACATCGCCTTTGCTATAAGCAAACTCAGTCGATTTGTTTCAAATCCAGGAGATGATCACTGGCATGCTCTTAAGAGAGTTATGCGCTATCTAAAAGGCACTGCGAGCTATGGCATTCACTATACCGGGTATCTGAGGGTACTAGAGGGTTATAGTGATTCAAATTGGATATCTGATGCTGACAAGATAAAGGCCACGAGTGGATATGTATTCACACTTGCTGGTGGCGCTGTTTCTTAGAAGTCTTGCAAGCAGACCATCTTAACGAGGTCAACTATGGAAGCAGAACTCACAGAATTAGACACGGCCACTGTTGAAGCAGAGTGGCTTCATGAACTCTTGATGAACTTACCTGTGGTTGAAAAACCAATACCCGCAATCCTTATGAACTGCGATAATCAAACTATGATTTTCAAGGTAAATAGTTCTAAGGATAATATGAAGTCATCAAGACATGTGAAGAGGAGACTGAAATCTGTCAGGAAAATGAGAAACTCTGGAGTTATTGAATTGGATTATATCCAAACATCTAAAAACTTGGCAGATCCCTTCACAAAGGGTCTATCATGCAACGTGATAGAAAATTCATCGAAGGATATGGGTATGAGACCCACAATTTAAGCTTTCCACAGTGGTAAACCACTCTATCTAATCGGAGATCCCGTGAATTAGAATTGGGAGACAAGCTGTTGGTTAGCTGAGAGGAAAGTATCCCTACTTTAATAAACACCACTCCATAAAGATGCAATACTTTCCTATTCTGCATGGCAGGTTGATTTATTATCTTAATATGTTATAAGTGGCTTATCTTAAGCAAAGATGTTGTCCTGCAGAACATCTTTTGAAGAACACACCTATATGAGTCTGACTATTCAAACGCCGTAGTCTATGAGAATAGGATGCTCTCTAATAAACTCATGAAAGGTCATGGAGTATAACACATAAGCTCCACTCGCGGGGAAGTCCTACGGTAGCCTAGTATCGGTCAAGACTTTTTGTGAAGCTAGGTTTGCAGCAAACTTGCAGTTCAAGGCATAATCCACTATACAAGTTGCAGCCTAGTATAACATAAAGCTCTAGGTGAAAGTTCAACTTAACAGTATCCATTACAGTACCGGTATATAAACAATGTTTTGGAATCAAAGGCAAAATGCATGTGCCTCTAGGATCTGGTGAGGGATTGTTGGAATTTTTGTCTAAATAGGCCCAACCCATTTATTATATGCCAATAAATTCCTGAAATCCTAGAGGCACATTCATGCAAGGCAAGATCTGGGACAAATATTTAGTCCCATATTGCTAGTTGATTAGAATTCGGTCTAGCTTATAAAGAGAGCTCTTCCACCACTTGTACAAGATTGAGAAGAGAAGACATATAAACGCACGCTCCTCCTCCTAGCTTGCCTCGCCTCGCCTCGTCACATCACGTCATGTCATGATGCGCATGCCGTGGGTTGCGGGAATCTCGCTGAGCCGAGTTTTATTTTGCCACACATGAATGGTATATGAATAGTTGTACAGAAGCTGAAACCTTTTGCTCGAGTGGACTTTTAATAAGAGCTAAGTGGAAATGAATACGAACTGAGTGGAGGCTGTCCGGTTGGCTACCGCATGTTCACTTCAACTTCCGTCTATTCGTTTTATCTACTGCGCAGCCTGTCTGCCTTCTCTTTGTGCCTATAAGAGAGAGGTCGCGCCTTCTCTCAGACATAGTGTCACACATCCCTTTGCGTCTCCAGTTCTAGAGCACTGCGCTACCTAGTCTTCCCTATCCTGTCTTGTGGCGTGTACCGCGAGCCGGGATAGTAGGCCTCCGAGACTCCGCTGCTTCGAGTCCTGTAAGGGAGAAGGGCGATAAGGTTTTTGAAGAGCGCTGTTGGTGTGACTACTGACTTCATCACGGATAGCAATTGCACCGACGTCTTTTCCAATGAGGACTTGTTCCCTGACATCAGCAACCTCTTCCTCGACGACATGGCTGACGATGGTGCCAGCGCGAACGCTGGCGGTTCCTCTGCTAATGCTATGATGTACATTCTCTTTCTTAACTTTGTTCTGGTCATATCTCCAGTTATATGCCTTGCAATCCATTTGGTTATCTGCCTTAATATGTATTCACTATTTCACACGATTAGTATAATTTCTCTTATTCTATTCATGTTTAATCTAGCGTTTATTTTGGTCAATTCGCTTGGTAAATTGCTCTTTTATTCAACAGTTAATATATCTCTCATTTGGAATATTTTTAACACTAACTATACTTAATCTTAGGTCAAATCGTAGACTTCCCGGTCGGTCACCCATCCTAGCACTACTCCACCCCCAGCACGCTTAACTTTCTCTGTTCCATCAGGTTGTCCTTGCGCAAAGCCCATTAGTACCTTGTATCAATCCTATTAGATTATATTAATATGTCACACGTCTTTATGTTTCGAAACTACAAAAATTATTTAAGTAAACAACAATAAATAGCTAATAATAATATTTTAATCCAATGAAAGTAAAACAACTAATTAAAATAATATTTTATTCATTTTTTGCCATTTATTCATTTAATTTTGCATAAATAATATCTTTAAATCCATAAATCAAAATTTGACAAATAATATATCCATTATTATCAGAAAAATGTGAGGAATCCAAATATGGCATAAAAATTCTAAAAGAAAAATAATTTTTCAATAATTTTTTTTTCCTTTTTGAATTTTAAAAATCTAAAAGAATCCCAAATGGCCTAAGGCGATCAAAATCAAACTCTAATTTTTTAACGCACATTTTGATAGGTCGTACTTTTTCTCCGACATCGTTCGCAAAAGATATAGCCATTTGAAGTTTTCATGATAGTTTTTGGCAAAATATGTCAAAATTCATGTTTGTTAATTTTCGTAACAATTAAATCACTTAATGTAACTACAGTCTGAAGGATTTTATTTTTAGAATTTTTTGGCATGCTTTCAAAACTAGCAAAGGCGATCTGGGGGGTTGTGGTGGGCAGAAATATCCCGCCACAGCATGATTTTTGCCCATTTTCCTACCGTGGCAGAACCCGTCAAAGTTTTCTTAGTTCCGGTTAGTGTCTCAAACCGAAACTAAAGGTCCATATTTAGTCCTGATTTGTGTTTCCAACCGGGACTAAAGGGTGTTGCCCATGTCCGCACCCGCCTCCACCCCTTTAGTCCCGGGACTAAAGGTCCCGTTCGAATCGGGACTAAAGGTTGTCGGCGTCATGGCTATTGGAACCCGGACTAGTGTGAGCATTAGTCCAGGTTTCTAAAACATTCAGGACTAATGCTCCGGAGGGCTCTAGACGAAAGCCCTGTTTTCTACTAGTGTTCTTAGCTTCTCTCAAAAATTTAGAGCTAAATAAACAGTGAATTACATAATCCAAAGAAAATAACTGAAGATGACATGCTTCAGGATTCATGTTATCATATGTGGATGCTTGAAACGGGTCTCACTTGGCAGGCAAAAATCCCTAATAGGATTACTTTTGAAAATCTTAGGTGAAGGCCTCGATGTTGCCTCCTTCCAACACTCATTGACATCCAGAAAGGCAAAGGCCTTCGCGGAGTAACATACAAACATGTTTGCTAGTATATACATAGATATCTATCTACTAATTTATTTTGAGGTAGGTTCGTCCAATACATTTCCATCAGCCGAAAATACGTTTTCAACCGATGCCGACCGCCGAAGTGAAAGAACAAAAAAAAAGTCCGCCCGACCCGGTCTGTGCCAACCTCGGCTTCCCCCGCGGTGGACCTTGGTGCGGGGACATCTAGGTCGTGCTCGGGCCTGCGGCGGTGCCGAATCTCGAATAGAGAGACCACGCGGCTCACGTCGGGAGGCGCGGAGGCGTGCCTGGGCGTAGAGCATCGGGGCGGAGATGGAATCCATCTTCCATGGCAGGTGGTGACCGACTCCGTGGTCTGGGACAACGCCATCCTGTGATGGCACCCCGTGGAGCTCGGCGCTGGGTGTGGCGTGGTGCGAGTAGTGGCAGCGCTGCCGGATGCCTTGGACCCCATTCTACTGTCTCGCTTTGCCGTCGAGCGCTAGCAGGGAGGCAGAGAAACTCTGGCGGAGCTTAGTTTAGGCCGACGGGAGTTGGAGAACAGGGAGATGTCGAGCTCCTAGCGGCTTGATGCGACAGAGGAGAGGGAGGCCTTCCTTATCCCCACTTGTGCCGACCTCCTCCGGCCGATGCGATTTGAGGAAAAGAGAATAAGATTGATTTTCTCTTGTACTGCTTCAATTTGGTTAATTTTGCTCTGCTACTGCTGCCCTGAATTCCTAGGAAGGCAATTTAATAGCTAGGGATGGGAATACCCGGCGACTAGGTGGTGCGAATAGGGCATGCCGACGCCACCGGCGACTCCACCGTCATCACCGTCAGCTTCCCTGATAAGACCGGCCACAACTGCGACCTGCAGGGTCCCGCTGCCTCAACATCCTCATCTAAGGTTCGTTTGTCAGGATCCTACTCTTCCTACATCCACGTTCTTAAATTTCAGTTTTCGTTGCTACTCTCCTAGATCTCTCTCTCAACTGAAACTGTTCTGCCTTCTGCCCCGCGGGCAGACATGGGCAAGGACGGGAGGCAGGGCCAACGACCCATGTTTAATTCACAAGTCCATTACATTACACATTCTGTTTCTTTGGATTGATGTAAAAAATGGTAAGAATGCCATACTCTTAGCTGGTTATTCTTTTTGTACATGATCCGACTATCGCCTTAAGTTAATACAGATAGAGATTGTCATAGTCTTGATCAAGGTTTACTTCTAGAGGAATTGATCCTCTGTTTAACTAATACTCACTCTGTTTTAAAATATAAGATGTTTTAGATTTGTGAAAAAAATATGTCTAAATTACTTTTTGATGTAGCCCGTCCTACGACCGCTACTACATCTACTCCCACGAGCTCCCCAAGTGGACCCATGACTCGCGCCCGAGCCAAACTCCTTCAAGCTAAGGTGAACTCGCTCCTCTCCTTGTGTGACTTCGACACACCCTTGGATGGCTTGCTACTTCATACGCATACACTGTGCATCATCAGGTACGAAGAGAAGGACCCAAGGAACGGAGGGGAAGCAACCAGTCGCTGCCAGACGCCAGCGGTACTACCGGTACCGCTCCAAGCGGTCCTACCGGCCCCAGCTACCGGACGCTCCAGGAAGCACCACTCCACGCCCCAGACGCAAGCGGTACTACCGGCCCAGCAACCGGTACTACCGGACAGCGGTACTACCGCCCCCTCCTACCGCTCGCCACAGGCGCCTCCGACAGAAGCTCCAGGTCCTCAAGCGGTACTACCGCTCCCGAAGCGGTACTACCGGTTGCGACCGGTACTACCGGTTGCCGGACCGGTACTACCGGCCCTGACTGATCCTGAACGCCTGAGTTCGGCCCTGTGTCTTGTAACCCTTCCTATAATTTACCTTTTCGTTTCGAAACTACCTCTGTTTCGTGGCTGGACTATATATAGCCCCCACCCTCCATTGTAAACCCTAGACTTGGATAATAATAGATATTAAGGAAACCCTTTGAGGAACTTATATCTATTGGTCTCATGCTCCTACCAAGGAGCACCGGATTATCCACCCCCCTCTTGGATCTTGCCTAGTGCGTTCAAGTTGTACAAGGCCTTGGGTTCTCGGTTTCTCGCCCCCAAGTCGTCAAGATCTCACCAAGCACCTCGTCCCCCGTTGTTGGCGTGGAGAGCGAGCTTCGCCCAACACCGATCCTAGGGATTATGTTGGACCGGTTGCCACCGGCATGAGAGATAGGCGTGTATCGTGTTGTGGTGTGCGTGTGTTCGTGGTTTTCATCTCCTTCCTCGATTTCATCTCCCAACCACCGCTTCCCTCGCGTTTCTCATGGAATTCGTGAAAGATCGGGCCAACCCTAGGGTTACCCCATAACATATTGGTATCAAGAGCACGGTTGATCACGAATTTCCCCCCAATTTTTCTTTTATCCCCCTTAAAAATCGAAAATCCCACCAAAAAGAGCCCCAATTTGCCTTCGGATCGATCTCTAGATTTGGTGAGTTTTTCGTGGTTTTGGTCCATAGATCTGTTGCTTTCGGAGTCGATCTATAGCCCCTGTTTGTTCCTAGCCCAGCCTTTCGGTCAGATCTTCACGAATTTGAGGATTTTGGTCAAGTTGAGTTCGTCCCTGCTGAATCGGGTACTACCGGCCGTGCAAGCGGTACTACCGCAAGTAACCGGTAATACCGGTAGTACAAGCGGTACTACCGCTCACCGGTACTACCGATCGTTACCAGCGGTACTACCGCTCGACTCTGACCGTGTTTCCTTGCCCTTTGACACCTTAATTTCGTTTGCTGACTTTATCACTTCGCTTGTTCGTGTTCCGCGTGTTTGTCGCCATTTTCACAACAGCTTCCGCATCAAAGTCACCACGCGCTCAACGACACCGCGACACTCGAACATCATCCCCCACCAACGGTTGCAAGTCGTCAACAATACCAAAGGTATAGCTTGCACCACCTTGACAGCCCCATATCTTCCTTTGTGTGTATCTATCCTATGAGAGCAACTCATTTTGTGTTTGTCTAAGCATTGTGCACTTGCCTTCGGAAAGTGAGAGTGTGAGGCCAAATACAAAAGTTAACATAGTAGCATAGAAAGGGAGAAAAAGAGAAAGAATCAAAAAAAACACAAAAGAAAAATAGAAAAAAGATACATAGTCTCCCAATACAAAGAGAATACCAAGCTTGTAAGCCAACAAGAGAGAGGAAAAGAGCGCACCAAGGCAAGTGCACAAATCTGTTGCTTATCCTCTTTTGGCAAACGAGTTGTGGTCTCTCCTTGCGTTGGCACGACAACCGAGCGTAGTCTTCATTAGGACCTTTTGTGCTAATTTTCATAGTCGTGCTAACCCCGTTTTTCTCCACGTGTGTGTTTTCCGTGTTTTTGTAGATCGTATCCTTTTGCTTTTGATCTTTGGTTCTTTACCACGTAGAACAATAACCTTTTGCTTGGATCGTTTCGTTTGGTTTTCCACAATCCTAACCTTCCACCAAAAGCTTTTGAGAGTTGTAGCATATTTGTGTGTGAGTTTCTTGCCCATTTCACTTTGAACGCTTTTTGATCATTTGTGTGGCAATTGGTTTGATATAATCTCCAAGGTGAGGTAAAAGGCTAACTCTCCGCACCCTTATTCTCCATATACAACCCTTGTTGGCCTTTCATCATGGACAGGCATGGAGAGCCATCCCAACCACCACAACCTCCGGAGGATGACACACAATTCATGACAAGATGGGACCATTGGAAGGTCCGAGGAGAATTCAACTATCGTTGTGAAGCTCTCGAGCGGCGCCAAGATGAACAATTTAGCGAAGCCCGTGTGGAATTCAAGAACATCGACAACCGCTTCGAAGAAGTCCGTGGACAAATGCATGCCATGCAACACAACCTCGATCATCAAAACGAAGCTCTTGGTCGTGCACTCGCCTCAACGGATGAGAAGCTTCAACGCCTAATTGATGGACTAGCAAGGCCACGCTCGCGCGAATCAAGCTCATCTCGGCACTCTTCAAGTGAATCAAGTGCACCTCGCCGTCAGGCTTCAAGGCACCGGCATGGACCCATTCTTCAATCCATGAGCTCCTCGCAAGCGGTACCATCTCCGCGTCACGCCGCAACGTCAAGCTATGATGGTGACCTCTCCGCAAGACCTCCAAGACACGAAGCGAACCGGCCACAACCAAGGGCACTTGTGATTCAACAAGAGCAACCTCACATGGACCACCAAGGCCATCGCCGTCGACATGTCCTTTCAACAACAAGTGAAGCATCCGAAGAGGACGAACAAGATCACCGTCGACGTGAAGCACTCGAAGATCCTCCAAGGCGTCATCATCGACATGATCGTCCACGTCGGCAACATGATGGTCATGACGAACCCCCTCCACATCAAGAAGAAGAAGAGCAGCCCATTGCGCATGCGGCTCGGCGTCCTCCACGCCACAGGACGCAAGACAATGCTCCTCGGCATCAACCACGACAAGAACAAGAGCAAGCTCCACAAGCTCGTCTTGAGGACCATCAACTTCCTCCTCGTCCTCAACCGCATCAACAAAACGAGCAAGCTCCCCAAGCTCGTCGTCAACACCAAGTTCCACCACCAAACGCGGCACCTCAACAACCGCAAGAGCAACGCAACAATCACCAAGCAAGACATGAGAGCTCGGATGATGCTGATGACCGCCCAAATCATGGCAACCGACGCAACCGGAACCGCAATGGAGAAGAAACTTTCGGCAAGCTCAAATTCACCATGCCCAAGTTCACCGGTTCCAATGAGCCCGAGGAATATCTCTCTTGGGAACTCAAGGTCGACAAAATCTTCCGCATGCACAACTATAGCAATGAGAAGATGATGGCCATGGCGTCCCTCGAGTTTGATGAGTATGCCAACCTTTGGTGGGAACAAGTCCATCTTCGTCATGCAAAAAGAAGAGCCTCCAATCGCAACTTGGCAAGATATGAAGGCTCATATGAGATCCCGCTTTGTTCCTTCACACTACACGCGTGACCTTTTCAACAAGCTTCAAACGCTTAGTCAAGGGACAAAGACCATGGAAGAGTACTTCAAGCAAATGGAGCTCAACATGATCCGTGCCAACATTGAAGAGCGAGATGAACAAATAATGGCACGCTTCCTCAATGGCTTGAACCATCCCATCAAGCGCATCACCGAGTTCCAAAAGTACAACAACATGGTTGAGCTTGTGCACATCGCATCAAAGGCCGAGCGTCAAGTGCAAGAGGACATCAAGTACAACAAGCCAAAGACGTACTTCACCTACAAGCAAGCACCAACCACTACTCCAACGACACCAAGTGGAAGCTCCTCAAGTACCACCAAGCTTCCATTCAAGCCAACCCTCCCTCAAGGAAAACAGCCCCCAAGTGGCAAACACACAAGGGATGATCAACCATTCAATGGTGAATGCTACAAGTGTGGAGGCAAAGGGCACAAGTCGAATGCATGTGGGAACAAGAAAGTTTTGTTCATCCATGACAACGGCGATGAAGAATACTTGAGTGAAGAAGAGTTTGATGCAAGGGTCAAGGAAGCCATGGCAAGGCAACATTTGGAAGAGGACCAAGAACTTCTTGTGTGTGAGCATGACGCAAGTCCATCGCTTGTGGTAACAAGGGTATTGACTACACAAGTCAATGAAAATGAAGACCAACGCTCGAACATCTTCCAAACTCGTGCCGGCATCAATGGGAAGTCCATCAAAGTTGTCATCGATGGAGGGAGTTGCCACAACCTTGCAAGCACGGAATTGTGTGAGAAACTCAACCTCACCCTCCATCCGCATAAACACCCCTACCATATCCAATGGCTAAGTGACCAAGGATCCGTCAAGATCAAGCACACCGTCTCGGTGACGTTCTCAATTGGGCACTACAAGGAAACGGTAGAATGTGACGTGGTCCCAATGACGGTTTGTCATATGTTGCTCGGAAGACCATGGCAATATGAAAAGCGTGCTTTGCATAATGGTCACTCAAACACTTACACCTTCAAATGGCTTGATAAAACTTGTGTGTTGCAACCAATGACTCCTAGCCAAATAATTGCGGACAATGCAAAGGCTTTAGCGAGGGCGCAATACACAAACACACCTTGTGAGAAGAGTGGTGAGCGAGAGAACCACACCATAGTGAGTGAGATCTACAAGCCAAACTCGAGTGGAAAGACTAAGAGTGTTCTTCTTGCCACCAAAAGTGAGATGAGAGAAGTGCGGAACAACCCATCCATCTTGCACTATGTCCTTGTATGCAAGGGACTAGCGCAAGGAGCTAGCGACTTGACAAATGTTCCTCCTTCTTTGATGGCTATTTTGCAGGAATTCC
Organism: Avena insularis; assembly: GCA_023614405.1. Taxonomy (NCBI): domain Eukaryota; kingdom Viridiplantae; phylum Streptophyta; class Magnoliopsida; order Poales; family Poaceae; genus Avena; species Avena insularis. The sequence goes on along the minus strand of CM042693.1, from coordinate 238,493,291 downwards.
AAGATGTATTTCCCGAAGAGCTTCCTCATGGCCTTCCTCCTCTTCGTGGAATCGAGCACCGCATCGACCTCATACCTGGCGCCCCACTCCCAAACCGCGCCGCGTATCGCACGAACCCGGAAGAGACGAAGGAGATCGAACGTCAAATCAACCAACTCGTCTCCAAAGGTTTGATCCAAGTAAGCACTAGCCCAAGCGCGGTCCCCGTGATTCTAGTCCCAAAAACGGATGATACGTTGCGGTTATGCATGGACTGCCATCCAATAAATGCTATCACCGTGCGTTATCGACATCCTATACCGCGTATTGATGACATGCTTGATGAGTTATGTGGAGCCACTATATTTTCGAAAATTGATCTTCGTAGTGGTTACCATCAAATTCGCATGGCCGAAGGGGATGAGTGGAAAACCGCCTTCAAGACCAAGCTTGGTCTCTATGAATGGTTGGTTATGCCTTTTGGCTTATCTAACGCCCCATCTACCTTCATGCGTCTAATGAACCATATTTTGAGATCTCTCATTGGGAAGAGTGTAGTTGTTTACTTTGATGACATTCTTGTCTATAGCAAGTCACTAGAGGAGCATGTTACTCATGTTAAGGAGGTCCTTCAAATCCTTCGTCATGAAAAGCTTTATGCTAATCTCCCAAAGTGCACTTTTTCTAGAGACAAGCTGATTTTCCTTGGTTTTGTCGTGTCTTCTAATGGCATTGAAGTTGATGTCTCAAAAGTCAAGGACATATGAGATTGGCCCATCCCTACAAATGTTAGTGAACTTCGTAGTTTTCATGGGTTGGCTGGCTTTTACCGTCGTTTTGTCAAAGACTTTTCTACAATTGCTTGCCCCCTCAACGAATTGACCAAGAAAAATGTCACGTTCGTTTGGGGAAAGGCACAACAAAAGGCTTTTGATGAGCTCAAAAAGAGGCTCACCGAAGCACCACTTCTTGCATTGCCGGATTTCACAAAAACCTTTGAGATTGAATGTGACGCTAGTGGTATTGGCATTGGTGGCGTCCTTATGCAAAATGTGCGTCCTATTGCTTACCATAGTGAGAAACTTGATGGCGCATGCCTCAATTATCCCATTTATGACAAAGAACTTTTTGCCTTGGTTCGAGTTCTTCAAGTGTGGCAACACTATCTTTGGCCCAAAGAATTTATCATCCATTCCGACCATGAGTCGTTGAAGTATCTTAAGGGCCAAGCCAACTTGAGTAAAAGGCACGCAAAATGGGTTGAGTTCATGGAGTCTTTTCCTTACATTGCCAAATACAAGAAGGGCAAAGAAAATGTGGTAGCGGATGCCTTGTCTCGCAAAAACACAAGCCTTCTTACACGACTCGAAGTCAATGTCTTGGGTCTTGATGACATCAAATCTTTATACGCGTCCGACTCTTTCTTTGGACCAATATTTGCACAATGTTCAATAGACAAAGGGATTGATGATTTCTATTTGCATAAGGGTTTTCTTTTCAAACAAAACAAGCTTTGCATTCCGAAATCGTCTCTCCAACTTTTGCTTCTTCAAGAGTCCCATGGTGGAGGCCTTATGGGTCACTTTGGCCGTGACAAGACATATGACATGCTCTCCACTCACTACTTTTGGCCAAAGATGAAGCGCGACGTGGAGCGCCACGTCCAACGATGCACTACATGTATCCAAGCTAAGTCTAAGTCCAAACCCTTTGGTCTTTATATGCCTTTCCCTATTCCTCATGCACCTTGGTCGGACATTAGCATGGACTTTGTGTTAGGCTTGCCTAGATCTAAACATGGACATGATTCCATATTTGTAGTCGTGGATCGCTTTTCGAAAATGGCACATTTCATTCCGTGCCATAAGACCGATGATGCTTCACATGTAGCCAATTTGTTTTTCAGGGAAATAATTCGGTTACACGGTGTGCCTAGAACAATCGTCTCCGACCGCGACGTAAAATTCATGAGCTACTTCTGGAAGACCCTCATGGCCAAGCTCGGCATCAAGCTCCTCTTCTCGTCCGCCTCGCATCCTCAAACCGATGGACAAACCGAGGTCGTCAATCGAATTCTTGGCACACTCCTCCGGGTGTTGATAAAGAAGAACCTTAAAGACTGGGAGGAATGTATTCCACACGCCGAGTTCGCCTACAACCGCGCCAAGCACTCCACCACAATGAGGAGCCCGTTCATGATCGTCTATGGCTTCGAGCCTCTCACCGCGCTCGATATCCTTCCACTTCCACTTCATGAACGTGCCAATATGGACGTTGTCAAGCGTGCCCAAACAATGAAGAAACTCCATGAAGACACACGAGCTACGATCGAGCAACAAGTCCTTCGCCAAGCATCAAGGCTAAACAAGACCAAGAAAGAGATGATCTTTGATGAGGGCGACCTTGTGTGGATACACTTGAGTAAAGACCGCTTCCCAAAGGAACGCTACTCCAAGCTAAAGCCAAGAGGCGATGGACCATTCAAGGTGCTAAAGAGGATCAACAAAAACGCCTATGTCATCGATATACCAACATCGAAGTATCTTGTGAGCTCGACATTCAATGTCAAGGACCTCTCACCCTACCATGGCGAAGAGGAAGTTGTGACGGTTGAAGAGTCGAGGGCGACTCTTTCCCAAGGGGGGAGCTGATGCAGCCCGTCCTACGACCGCTACTACATCTACTCCCACGAGCTCCCCAAGTGGACCCATGACTCGCGCCCGAGCCAAACTCCTTCAAGCTAAGGTGAACTCGCTCCTCTCCTTGTGTGACTTCGACACACCCTTGGATGGCTTGCTACTTCATACGCATACACTGTGCATCATCAGGTACGAAGAGAAGGACCCAAGGAACGGAGGGGAAGCAACCAGTCGCTGCCAGATGCCATCGGTACTACCGGTTGAGCCGGCCGGTACTACCGCTCCAAGCGGTCCTACCGGCCCCAGCTACCGGACGCTCCAGGAAGCACCACTCCACGCCCCAGACGCAAGCGGTACTACCGGCCCAGCAACTGGTACTACCGGACAGCGGTACTCCAGGTCCTCAAGCGGTACTACCGCTCCCGAAGCGGTACTACCGGTTGCGACCGGTACTACCGGTTGCCGGACCGGTACTACCGGCCCTGACTGATCCTGAACGCCTGAGTTCGGCCCTGTGCCTTGTAACCCTTCCTATAATTTACCTTTTCGTTCCGAAACTACCCCTGTTTTGTGGCTGGACTATATATAGCCCCCACCCTCCATTGTAAACCCTAGACTTGGATAATAATAGATATTAAGGAAACCCTTTGAGGAACTTATATCTATTGGTCTCATGCTCCTACCAAGGAGCACCGGATTATCCACCCCCCTCTTGGATCTTGCCTAGTGCGTTCAAGTTGTACAAGGCCTTGGGTTCTCGGTTTCTCGCCCCCAAGTCGTCAAGATCTCACCAAGCACCTCGTCCCCCGTTGTTGGCGTGGAGAGCGAGCTTCGCCCAACACCGATCCTAGGGATTATGTTGGACCGGTTGCCACCGGCGTGAGAGATAGGCGTGTATCGTGTTTTGGTGTGCGTGTGTTCGTGGTTTTCATCTCCTTCCTCGATTTCATCTCCCGACCACCGCTTCCCCCGCGTTTCTCGTGGAATTCGTGAAAGATCGGGCCAACCCTAGGGTTACCCCATAACACTTTTAGTGTGAGGTTTGGAGTGAATTTACACACTAAAAAAGGTTTTGATACATTTCTTTCATAAAGCTAAAACATCTTATATTTTGAAATGGAAGAAATATATGGTTGCCTCGTGTGATGACAGTCCCGTAGTAGTGCTCTGATATCAAATGTCAGTCTGACCGCACGCGGGCCAGCGGTTTACGTAAATACCGTCTTAAAAAAAGTGATCAGATCAGACCAAGCGATAAAAAACTACTAGCTAACTAGCGATCACATGATATGAACATTTCAGTTAGTGAGTGTGGGTGATCCAGGTGTAGAAGATGAGGTGAAGAGAATCATTATAAAAACAATAAAGTTTAGATTTGAAAAAGTTTCTTTTGTCGATGACGAGCAAGCTTGCCGACGAGAGGATAAACACGATGATTGCAAGAGTGAGGGATGCCTGTGGTGCACACGAGCATGTTTTTTTTGGTACCAAAGAGCTACATCGAGAGCTAGAGAAAAAATATTTCTCCTCGTTCACAGCTTGACATCCAGTGATTGAATTTAGACGTCCATTATATTTAACTAGATCTAGCAAAGAAAAAATTTAAAAATTTATATAGAATTAGTATCATAATAACGCACGGGCATTTAGCTAGTAGATATAGATTAGATCAGCTATTTTTCCTTCTGTGTGGTGTACGCACTACGCAGCCAAAAAGATTACAGCTGTTTGGGGCGGCCGTGAGGAGTCTGGAAATTATATGGTTCTGGTGTTTTTGCCGATTTGGAGGATCTCACGCACCATGGGTGGGCTGCAAGCTGCGTGGATCGGAAGATTCTGTTGATTCGCTTCCGTGTTTGATCGCATGGAGTCTAGGCACAAAAAAAAAGAGTCCAACTACCTTCATGTACGTACTACAGCCGCGCATTCATCAGTTATTAAATGAAAAAAGAAGACAAAATGGATCACGTCACTACCAGAATTGATTGTTGGAGGCGATTTTTTTTTTTCACCTCTGACTCACGTTGATTTTCTGCTCCTATTTTTTCTGCCGTGTGGACTCTGCGAAAGCGAGAAAGCAGGGCCGGTCATGTGATTTTGGGAGCCCGGAACGAGACTAAAACTTAGGGTCTTTAATGTGAATATCACAATAATAATAATAATAATAACGAATAGTGTGAATTATATGATGTTAATAAAATTTAAATGCATTCAAAAGCAGTACACATATCAAACAATTTATCCATATTACCTTTAAAAAAAATTCTACCATTTCACGCTGAAAGTCACTTATGATGGTGTTGATGTCGATGTGATCGAATAATTTCTTTTCGGTGCATAATGTTGCCAAACCATTTAACCACTGCGAAGTCATTGTTGACCTTAAATAGTTCTTCAATAATTTTAATTTTGAAATTTTTCTTTCAGACAATGTGACAATCACAGACACAATAAATAAGATACGATAAACAATAGAGATAGATAACAATCAACTTCTTCGACATGCTCAAAAATCTCCATGGCAGAAATTTGGCAAGGTGAATCTTGTCATCTTTAATTTAGAAATAAGATGATATACCAACTATGCATAATGTATGTGAAGGTAGGTTGAGATAATTGTAATACAATATTCAATATACCTCATATTGGTCAAATCAAGACGTGCGGGTGTGATGTATTATCGTGATCGAGGGCCTAGATATTGAAATTGACAAGATGATGAGTCGATGAACAAACTATTGAAATCAAATTAGGAGAAATTTAGAAAATGACAAGAACCCTACATCGCAGTAAATTGTTTGTGTCACATTGCAGCTAGAAGATCAACAGACGACCGATCGCCGCGTCGATGAAAAACTGAAGAACGCCCTGGCCTTCCCTGCCCGCACGCAGCACGCGAATTGTCAGTCTTCGTTGGTGGCGACCTGGGCCGGTGGGCGCGCAAAGCAGTCAAGCAGACTGGAAGCGAGATTGATCATATATTTTCCTGCTACGTTCAGCTGTGCGGGCCTTTTTTTCTCCTCAGAGACGATCGCTACATGGCCATGACCATTAATCCTTTTTTCCCTGCCTCTAGTCTGCTAATATGTATTATGTATGCATACAAGTAGTAGAACGTACATGAGATAGAAGGGGCCCTTGATTTTTGGGCCCTGCCTCTAGTTTTTTTCGTGGATATTATCTATACTTAATAATAATGTATGAAGTGTTTTTTGCGGTCTAACATTTTTTAAACCGTTTTGCCCTCCTATCAAATCACCTATTACCCCTAGCACCACCGGTAAGTTTTGATGATTTTCTTTTCCCGATCTTTGTTCCGCTTGCATACATCGTTTCACCTGGACTTGGGCTCAGTTTGATCCTTTGTTAGGATCCACATGGTCCACATGCCCAATCGTTATTCGGCGTAGCTGTTTCGCTGCTGGCTGTATTCCTTGCCCAGGCGTATATTGTACCATCTCGCTTTCTTAAACGAAAATATACCAATTTATATACTTAGACAGATTGACTATCAACACGCCAAGCAACATGATCTCAATGGAATATAATGGAACGGCAATGGCAGAGAGAGGAGGCCGACGACTTGTTGTAGTGCCGGCGCGAGGAAGCTTTGCTGGGGCGACCTCATGTGATGGAGGTTGACAAGGGTGGCCTTGGGCCCGTCAATGTCAAGGTAGGTCTGCAGAAGGGCCCCGACGAGGTTGGGGATGGAGATGGAGGCGCTGGGCAGCCCTCGATGATGGGCGGGGGTGATGGCGCTTAGAGCTAGGGAGGGCTCGCGCAGAGGGACGGGGGCGCACCCATGGCGATCCGAGAGGCAGGGCGCTAGCGAGGTTGGGGGATTGGGGGATGGAGGCCTCGATGGCGTGCGACAGGGAGGCGGGCTTCCCCAGATGGGCGGGGGCGGTGGCGCTCAGAGCTAGGGAGGGCTCGCGCAGAGGGACGGGGGCGCACCCCCATGGCGATCCGAGAGGCAGGGCACCGGCGAGGTTGGGGAATAGAGGCCTCGATGGCGAGTGAGCGGGGGCGGTGGCGCTCAGAGCTAGGGAGGGGTCGCGCAGAGGGACGGGGGCGCACCCATGGTGATCCGAGTGGCAGGGCGCTGGCGAGGATGGGGGATGGAGGCCTCGATGGCGAGCGACAGGGAGGTGGGCTCCCGCAGAGGGGCGGGGGGCGGCGGCAGGAGGGAATCGTGAGGGAGACGGGGCCTTGGGATCAATCTTGCGGTATATGGGGGTTGGTAGCGATGGATACAGTGTCCAGTGTAGGGGTCGGTCGGGTGCCTGAGCGTGCATGTGCATACGTGGTGTTATTGAGTGTGTCTTCCAGGACGTGTCTGGTGTGGGTTGTGTGTTGGGTATGTGTCTCTGCTCTGGGGCAAATAAACACAAGAAAAAACAACCAGGACATAAGTATTTAGTAGCAGTATGATTTTGAATATAGAAACAACAAATCAGAGAGGTTTAATGGATAGTACCATTTCAATTGGTGAATAAATGAGTTGAATCCTCATGTCATTTTAACAAATGAATGTTTTAAATCATTGTTTTTTGATTTTTACTATTATATGGTATAAAGTTGCGTAAATCAAGGACTCCCGACTATTCAAATTAAATTCATGTATGAATTGAAAGATATAGTGGTGTTGCCGTAGCAACGTACGGGTTTTGTGCTAGTGTATGTATACACCCTGCCCCTCCTAGGGCCGGCATCGGAAGGAACGTTAAGGAAAGTTTGAAAAGAAAGGAAGACACCGAGTCGCTACCGTGTACTCCCTCCGTTTCAAAATGTAAGATGTTTTAGGTTTGTGAAAAAAATGAATCTATACTTCTTTTAGCGTGTAGATTCATCCTAAAGTTGAGTGAACCTACATACTAAAACAAGTCTAGATTCATTTTCTTTACAAAACTAAAACATCTTATATTTTAAAACGGAGGAAGTACACAATGTTGGTTCGGAAAGGGGTCGATTCAGACTCTCGGGATCGTTTTCCATCTGAGCAGGTATGAGAGACTTCCTTGCGGCCAGCAAAGGAAGTCTGATCGGATCGCTCATGTTAAACAAAAACAAAAACAAAGCGGTACTACTGCCCACGATTGCAAGTGCTGCCGTGCGCTGCCGTGGCACGATTTGTGCTCTGTTTTGCACTGCTGTAACCTGGTTTTCCTCTGTCGCGGACTGTTTTTGAGTTGATTTTCTGCCGTGACTCAGATTTTTTGTCAGAATTCCACTGTAATTCAGAGATGGATCTTTAGGCAAAGGTTAGCTGTTGTTCAGCGAGGAATGTGTACAATGATTATTTAAATATGATGAATCATGTACCCTCTGATCTGAACAATATGAAATAGAAGTTTCTACACACTGAAACATCGGCGGAATACAAGTAATGGGAAGAAACAACGCAGTGTGTGTTTCATTTATGCGTTGAACTTTCCCCTGGTCTGCAGTTCGACGATACTATCGCTTTCCGTCTTGCAAAAAGACGTGAGGATACACGGATATGCCGTTGGTGGATTGAGGAGATACATGCGAGAGGTGTCTCAAGAGATACTTTTTGGGAGAACTATAAGAACTTCTTACGTGCTAAATTTTTGGCAAAATCAGAGATAGAGGACAAGGTGGTTGTTCCGGTTGAGGTTGTACCAATGAGTGGGCTGAATGAGAAACTCAAAAAGGTAGTATGATCAAAGGCAAAGTTGTAAGTTGATGATTGATGGTGGCAGCTGTACTAATGGCATAAGTAAGGAAATGGTGGCATCTTTAGAGTTGTCCACATGGTGTATTCGTGAATCGAAGCATCTCGAGTGGTTGAATAGTTACGATATGCTGAAGGTTACACATAAGATGCGTGTGTCATTTATAGTTGGTGAGTATGTTGAGGTAGAGTGTGATGTGTTACCACTGGAGGTGTGTGGGATGTTAATTGGGCGTCCATCGCAGTAGACCACAATTATATGCATGCAAGCCGAGCCAATACTTATACTTTTGTGCATGATGGCAAACATAGGACACTAAAGCTTATGGCGGATGATATGATCACGGATGATGTGGTGTTGGTTGTGGGCAAGGAGAATGCGCACAAGGCTATGTCGTGATCGAGGACTGTCACACTTCAAGAAGGGGAGCATATGATGGAGGGGTCATCAATATTCATGATATTTCAGCTATACCCGTTGATGACAAGCCAGTTGTTTCAGCTATGCATGTTAGTGACAAGTCTGTTGAAGTCAATCCACTTAGCAATGAAAGGAAGGATGATGCAACAAGTTCTACACTTCCAATTTGTGTCGATAAAGGCATTCAGACCGACGATATTTGTGATGAGAGTTGGAGCAGGAGTGCGTATGCACAAAGGAAAGATGGACGTGTTCATCAATTGTGTAGTCTGGGCATTGCACCTGTTTTGCAGGGTCATACAGGGAAAGTTCATGTTC